>PIJE02007278.1:0-12947 GCA_002895965.2 Coryphaenoides rupestris | reverse complement strand
TGTGTGTGTGTGTGCATAGCGTCTGTGTGTCTGTGTGTGTGTGTGTGTGTGTGTGTGTGTGTGTGTGTGTGTGTGTGCGTGTGTGTGTGTGTGTGTGTGTGTGTGTGTGTGTGTGTGTCTGTGTCTGTGTGTTGTGTGTGTGTGTGTGTGTGTGTGTGTGTGTGTGTGTGTGTGTGCGTGTGTGTGTGTGTATTGTAAGTGTGTGTGTGTGTGTGCCCAGTCTCGCTGACTCATGCTGGAGCCACAGCCCCGTGAGCCAGGCGCCAATCAAACACGGCTGGTGTGCGCCGCCGCGCCGAAACCGCTGGTGTCCACGCTACCTTGCCCTTTCTCCCGCTAGCTGTCACTCCTTGGCTGGAATGGACCAGGAAAAGAGAGAGAGAGAGAGAGAGAGAGAGAGAGAGAGAGAGAGAGAGAGAGAGAGAGAGAGAGAGAGAGAGAGAGAAAGAAAGAAATGGCTTTAGCTTGTTCTCAGGCAAGTGGCAGCTCTGAGACACGGCAACCGGCGTAACCCGAGAGAGACGGAGACGCACGCAGAGAAAAGCCGAGAAAAAAAAAACTAATTAAAATGATTCTGTCAAAAAACTGGAGAACGGCAGCTTTTTTTGAAAAATTGCTGTTCTTAAATCAGAGTCCTCGTGACAACAGGGGCTTGGACGGAGCGCCGTTGCTTTTCATTCCGATTCTCTACGGTTTTCCCGCCCTTTGCCTCCGCTCCAGTTGGAGAAGAAACGTGCGACGTGTGCGACGAGGAGAGAGACAGATGGAGATCACAACGATGGGAGGAACCGAAGGGAGGAACTCGCCGCTTTCTCCCGCAAATCAAACCAAAAAATGAAGAAGAAAAAGGAGAAATCAAATGTTGTCGTTCTCTTGAAGCGTCGGAGTAGTTGGCAATGTTTGCAAACAAACACCACGCCGGATAGAAGTCCCAGATAGTTTTGTTGTTGTTGACGCACATTTTAAAGCACACGCCCACAAACTTCCACTCATACGCACGCATCGATTATGACTGCGTCTCTTCTCCGTCGCGGCAGGAGTGGGCTCAAGTCAAATTCCAAAGTCCATGGAATTTATTTTTTATTCTTAACTCTATAAACCTCTTCCTCTCACTTGATGGCTCTTTCAAAATGAAGTTAACTTTGTTTAAAAAAATCAAAAACATAACTCAATTGAATTTGAGACGCAGGCCTACATACAATCTGTGTGTCTCTGAGATGTTACTGTTGTGCACCGATACTGAGTTGGCCAGCACGTTTACAGCCTCATTTAATTACATCACACTTTTCGATACGTACTCAAAGACACTGCATGATATGGTAGAAGGAATGTATATATACTGTATATATATATATATATATATATATATATACATTGCGGTTAGGGTGTCTTGCTCAAAGACACTTTGACACTGTATTCCTAAGAGGACTGAGGAAATTCAACATGTGCCCCCACATCCTCAGAACATTCTACTCCTGTACCATCGAGAGTGTTCTCACAGGATGCATCACCGTCTGGTACGGGAACTGCACCGCACTGGAGCGTAGAACACTACAGAGGGTGGTGCGGACGGCCCAGTACATCGTTGGAGGTGAGCTTCCCTCCCTCCTGGATATATACACCAGGCGGTGCGTGGCCAAGGCCAAACGGATTATTAAAGACAATAACCACCCCAGCCACGAACTGTACACACTCCTACCGTCAGGCAGGCGATACCGCAGTATCAAGTGACGAGCAGACTCAGAGACAGCTTCCACAGTCAGGCCATCAGGCTGCTGAACAAGTTCGGCATCAATGTCTAAATGCTAGTGCTAAGTGTTACTGCTAGTGCTAGTCCTGGTGATAAGTTGTTACTGCTGGAGCTAGCGCTGGTAGCAGTGCTAAGTGTTGGTGCTAGTGCTGTGCTGGTGTTACTGCTAGTGCTGGTCCTGGTGCTAGTGTTACTGCTGGTGCTAGTACTGGTGTTAGTGCTAGTCCTGGTGCCAACTGCTGGTGCTAGTGTTGTATCGACTGTCTGAAGGTATCCTGTGACATTCTGTGAATGTCAGCATACAGCATATAACAATGTATATTTTAGTACATCGATTTATATGTGTATGGATATTTTACTGTATATATTTACTGTATTTTACTTTAGATTTAATTTACTTATTTTATATAGAATCCTATATATAATTCTATTTCTATTTTGTAATTTCTTATAATTACTATTCTTATAATTACTGTCGGCTGTCGGGCGTTTTGCACATAAAGTTTTTAACTCATTGCTTATACTAACGTGTAAACTGTGAAGTTACAATAAAAATACTTGACTTGACTTGACTTGGATGTCCAAACTGCACTTCTCAAAAAAAAAATAAAATAAAATAAAAGGTCACATTAAAATGTTTAAAAGCATACAAATGAGGCATGCAAAAAGAGGGAGAAAGAAAGAGGTGAAGAGAATAAGATGTTAAAAGCCAATGATTGAAAAGAGAGGAGAGAGAAGAGGAGGAGGAGGCGGAGTCACAGATCCATTTATTGATGTGTCAAAGCGTCAAACTCTCCATCATCTGCCACCGTCCGTCACGATGGTCTCAAACCAGCCGGTCACTCTTCAACAAGCAGGGGGTGTCAGATGTCGGTGGAGTGGAAGGTTATGGTGGTGGTGGTGTTCCCGTTGTCTGCCTCCCGTGTTGTAGGACCTGGCAACCTGGCAGGGGTGGGGGGGGGGGGTGACAACCTGGTTCTCCTTGATTGCCCAAAAATAAACAGAGGAGAACAGGAGAAGAAGCAGCACGTGACTTGTCGCCATTGCCGTCGCCTCACTGCAGGGCTGCCGTTGAGTTCCGCTGCTGGTGGTGTTAAAAGTGGTGGTGGTGGTGGTGGTGGTGAAGGTGATGGTGGTGGAAGGTGGTGGTGGTGGTGGTGGTGGTGGTGGTGGTGAAGGTGGTGGTGGTGAGGTGGTGGTGGGGTGTGGTGGTGGTGAAGGTGGTGGTGGTGAGGGTGATGGTGGTGGTGAAGGTGGTGGTGGTGTTGGTGGTGGTGGTGGTGAAGGTGGTGTTGGTGAGGGTGGTGGTGGTGGTGAAGGTGGAGATAGTGGTAGTTTTCACTTCCTTACTGACATTTCGGTCTGTGACATAACTTGTGCAACGTAACGTGAAACGTAAAAAAAAAAAAGATAGAGAACGGCTGGAGGATAGTCTGGTTACCATGGAGACGACTGAACCTTTCGCAGAGACATAAAATTTACTTCACTTTCACTTCTGTCGAGCAACACTTTTCAAAAGTGTCGTGCGCTCAACCCTACCCAACCTCAAACACGCTAGCGACCGCCACAAGTATATGGATGATGACGACCACGGATGAAAAAATGAAGCAACTAAATGTTATTTTCTTATTAAATGTCCATTGAAAATATCAGATTTTTTTGTACGACTGTATTAGCATGCAAGCTATAAAAATGAAAACAATGCGAGGTGAATGAGAGTGTGTGTGTGTGTGAGTGTGTGTGTGTGGGTGACATTATGAATTCCAACATGAACGCAGAATATTCCAGCTCACATTCATTTGTATGGCTCGTTCTATACCACACTGCGTATAGTTTTGTATTGTATGTCCACAACAACAAGTCAAGTTGCACCACAAAGAACGTTCACTAGACTTCACTCAGCTCAGACTCGGAAGAGAACCATCGTACAGATTTGCCCAGTAAGGATTTGAAAGCAAAAAAAAAAAAAAAAAAGCCTCCCAGCGTGAGCTATACCATTTATATTCCCCAAACATAACACATATATATTATCCTCCGGCCGGCCTGGACGCCAGAGCCCCGCAAGGATTAATGAATTACACTCATTAGGTCTCTGACAATGAAATGAGTCTCATTAGAGGGTATTAGACGAAACACACACACACACACACACACACACACACACACATGCACGTACATATGCACATACACACACACACACACACACACACACACACCGCACACTCACACACATGCACACACACACACAACACACATACACACACACACACACACACACACACACACACACACACATATACACACACACACACACACACACACACACACACACACACACGCACACACACACAGCACACACACACACACACACACACACACACAGCACACACACACACACACACACACACACACACACACAACACACACACACACACACACACACACCACACACACACACACACACACACAGAACACGACACGGCCAAATGTAGAACACACACACACACACACACACACAGACGCGAGGCTACATGCACGCAGACACAAACTGCAAAGTCGTTATGGCAACCGGCAAAAGAATGGCGCGCTGTGTTTTGCTTCCTGAACTTTTTTTTTTTCTACTTCTTCTTTCTCCCAATTTCTCGCTCGGAGTTAAGTTGATAGTTTTGGAAACGCTCGTTTATTCACCAGTCTGAGGAGATGGAAAAGCAGCCAGTAGGTACCGAGCTGACCTTTACGGCTGGTGTGTGTGTACGCCCCCCGACGGCAGCGGCTCCTAAACAGCCGCGCTTCCTGTTGCTGTAACCAGTAAATCCATATGAAGTCACCGTGTGTGTGTGTGTGTGTGTGTGTGTTTAGCGTAGCGGCAACTGGTGGCCACACGGCGAGGACACAACCACGGCACTGATGAGCGTGCCACAGGTGTGCAGCCTCACCCAGCCTAGACTAATCAGCCAGGGCCAGGTGAGGCTGCTTAAACCAGCCACCAACCACACACACACACACACACACACACACTCCAGCATATATTAATTTGGTCATTTAGCTGACATTTTTATTCCAAAGCGTCTGACATGACATTCTTGCATTCGTAGCACGGGGGAGCCCGGCCCCCGATGGGTCATAACACCCTGAACCTGGCGAGCTGTGAGCGATAATGGCACGAGCTAAGCTAATGGAACGCTCCGGTGCCAGCCGGCGAGGACCCTCGGTGGGCCGTCAAGAACGAGACGCTTAACGCCGGCCATGGAACACACAAAAAGGAGTGGAGTAGGAGGAGGAGAGGGGAGGAGGATGAGGAGTAGGAGAGGAGGGGGGGAGAGGAGGAGGAGGTCGAGGTGGATAGCCAAAGGAGGCAGAGGAGGAGGAGAAGGGAAGGAAGGAGGATGAGGAGGGGGAGGAGAGGAGGAGTGAGGGGAAGGGGAGGAGGAGATGGGAGGAGTGGAAGAGGAGGAGGAGGAGGAGGAGAGGGAAGAGGAGAGGAGGGGAGAAGAGGAGGAGGAGATGAGGAGGAGGGAAGAGAGTGGAGAGAGAGGCTAGGTGTGTGTGTGTGTGTGTGTGTGTGTATGTGTGTGTGTGTGTGTGTGTGTTATGCTTGTGTGCATACATGTGGCTGTGTTTGTGTGTACACGTCCGTGTCCACTGTGTCTGTTTCTATGTGTGTGTGTGTGTGTGTGTGTCCACACACGTGCATGTCTTCTGTCTGCGTGCCTGCCTGCGTGTGTGTGTGTGTATTGTATGTGTGTGTGTGTGTGTGCCCAGTCTCGCTGACTCATGCTGGAGCCACAGCCCCGTGAGCCAGGCGCCAATCAAACACGGCTGGTGTGCGCCGCCGCGCCGAAACCGCTGGTGTCCACGCTACCTTGCCCTTTCTCCCGCTAGCTGTCACTCCTTGGCTGGAATGGACCAGGAAAAGAGAGAGAGAGAGAGAGAGAGAGAGAGAGAGAGAGAGAGAGAAAGAAATGGCTTTAGCTTGTTCTCAGGCAAGTGGCAGCTCTGAGACACGGCAACCGGCGTAACCCGAGAGAGACGGAGACGCACGCAGAGAAAAGCCGAGAAAAAAAAAACTAATTAAAATGATTCTGTCAAAGAACTGGAGAACGGCAGCTTTTTTTTAAAAATTGCTGTTCTTAAATCAGAGTCCTCGTGACAACAGGGGCTTGGACGGAGCGCCGTTGCTTTTCATTCCGATTCTCTACGGTTTTCCCGCCCTTTCCCTCCGCTCCAGTTGGAGAAGAAACGTGCGACGTGTGCGACGAGGAGAGAGACGGACGGAGATCACAACGATGGGAGGAACCGAAGGGAGGAACTCGCCGCTTTCTCCCGCAAATCAAATGTTGTTGTTCTCTTGAAGCGTCGGAGTCGTTGGAGATGTTTGCATTTTGAACGATTTACACGCCACAAACAAACACCACGCCGGATAGAAGTCCCAGATAGTTTTGTTGTTGTTGACGCACATTTTAAAGCACACGCCCACAAACTTCCACTCATACGCACGCATCGATTATGACTGCGTCTCTTCTCCGTCGCGGCAGGAGTGGGCTCAAGTCAAATTCCAAAGTCCCATGGAATTTATTTTTTATTCTTAACTCTATAAACCTCTTCCTCTCACTTGATGGCTCTTTCAAAATGAAGTTAACTTTGTTTAAAAAAATCAAAAACATAACTCAATTGAATTTGAGACGCAGGCCTACATACAATCTGTGTGTCTCTGAGATGTTACTGTTATGCACCGATATTGAGTTGGCCAGCATGTTTCCAGCCTCATTTAATTACGTCACACTTTTCGATACGTCCTCAAAGACACTGCATCATATGGTAAAAGGAATGTATATATATATATACAGTAACAGTTGCGGTTAGGGTGTCTTGCTCAAAGACACTTTGACACTTAGGCTAGAAGGAGCCGGAGATCGAACCGACGGACAACCCACTCTATCTCGTGAGCCACTGTCTCGCCACCCACCCCCCCCAAAAATGTTTTTATTAAAATAAAATAAAAGGTCATATTAAAATGTTTAAAAGCATACAAATGAGGCATGCAAAAAGAGGGAGAAAGAAAGAGGTGAAGAGAGTAAGATGTTAAAAGCCAATGATTGAAAAGAGAGGAGCGAGAAGAGGAGGAGGAGGCGGAGTCACAGATCCATCATCTGCCACCGTCCGTCACGCTGGTCTCAAACGAGCCGGTCACTCTTCAACAAGCAGGGGGGTGTTGCCACCACCGGGTTTCCATCAGATGTCGGTGGAGTGGAAGGTGGTGGTGGTGATGGTGGTGGTGTTCCCGTTGTGTGCCTCCCGTGTTGTAGGACCTGGCAACNAAAACAACAAGGAAAGTCAACGGGGAGAGCCTTGACTGCCTCCTAATGTCTCTATTAGAGTTTCTTCCATCGTGGCCGTTTCATTTTTTTTCCCCCCTCATTCGTGGAGATGATTGTTTTATGGCTGCACTAAATCATTGCTTGTTGTCGGCGGTTTCCGTATTGTTTGGACAGCGTCGGAGATCCGGGGGCCTGCGACTTGAACGGAAATTTTTCGATGGGTTGAAATGAGGGGGAAATTAAAGTAACCACAACAAGACCGCAACGTCCAAATCTCCCGTCAAGGTAGGCTGAACGATATTGGTTCCGAGGCTGCTGAGGAACCTCCAGTTGAGTTATCCGCCACGGCGACACCTCAACCACCTAAGTAGTTGCTGGCACTTTTTTTTTTCCATTGGTGTGTCATCTAAATTGATTGTTATCCAATTGATTGCTATTCGAAAACTGCAAACAGCTGCATTGTGGCCATTTTTATGCAATATCGCCTTACTTGCAAACCTCATAATAAAAAAAAGGTGTGATTTTAAGTGTGCGAGGGTGTCAACGTGCACACACACACACACACACACACACACACACACACACACACACACACGCACACACGCACACACGCACACGCTTCTCCGTGCCCGGGTCCACAAATGGAAGCGTTTACATTTTATCGCCTGCCTACTTTAATGCTGCAGGTAATTTCAGTGGCTCAAAGAAAACAACTGACCAATTGCCGATGATTGCTCTCGATGGCAGCCATGTTGGATGTGGGGGTCGAAGGTCGCCGCCGGCGGGCTGCGAGCCAGCTGCGCGTGAGTCAACAGAGCTTGGGTTTCAAGGCAGATGGGTCAACAATCCATTGTTGACCAGCAGGGGAGCACAACTGCAGACATCCTAACCATCCCTGCCCGTCAATCCGCTCAACGCCTGCATCCATCCATCCACTGTCTTTTTGGGCGTTTTTTGGCCAAAATTTGATGTTTTGGAGAATTTAGCTTTGGTTCGTGATGGTGAGCTGGAATAGGCTTGTACAACTCTTAAACAATTAAACAGAAATGTGTCATCTGTGGATTTGGCTAACCTTTGACAAAAAATATACCTGTTTTTTGATAGCGAAGACACACTGGGTCAAACTTCACCCAGTAAAAAGCGGACTTTTGCGGAATGCTATCGCGACGCACACTTTGGCACTATGGCTACGGCTCTAACTGAATCAGAAGCAGAAAAAAACCAACACAAGACGACACGACAAGACGATGAGCTGATGCAATCACGGACGGAAAAAGACAAATCAAAGAGAAACCCACGGCTGTGGCAACCCGGGACGCCCTGGAAAAGAGGGCAGCACCAGTCGCCCGGCTTCTCATTTCCCCACAGCCTCTGAGAGAAAAACGCTGTCCACCTCTGACCACAGCGACCGTGGTTGCTGTACCCTGTTCCCCCACCGCACTGTAAGCAACGCACTGTAATTAAGAGTTTCCATCATCACCAGACGGCTCCATGGCTGCACTGATCTGAGTGTGAACGTGAAGTGATGCACTGGTCCAATGCATTGACGCTCCGTGCTTTCTCTTGGGCAATATGGGAGGTGTGTGTCAACAGACAAGATCCACAACAACACACTTCAAAACGTCACTGTAGGAGATCACGACTCGACCGGCGATGGGAAATACTCGATGAAATCCGGGATATTGCAGCTGCGACCGTTTCGGCCCATGAATCTGGGCGGCTTCAAGCGTTTTCGCTCAAAACAGAAAAGGGACTGTAAATTCCTTCCATCTTCATGATAGGCACGTCCGTCAACGTCCGACCACAGAGGGCTATCGGGGCACGGTGCCCACAGTTAGTTACAGAACGTAATCAGCGCTTTGATTTCTGTTCCCCTGCCATGTGTGTGTGTGTGTGTGTGTGTGTGCGCATGTGTGTGTGTGCGCATGTGTGTGTGTGTGTTGTAATCACGAGAGACCACAGCACCACAGCGGCGGTCGCGTCTCCATCTTTTCCCCCGACCGACGGCACAGTGACAGCTAAATACCAAGGTCCCCGTCGGTCCACTTAGTCCTCTCTGATTGACTCAGCGCTGTGCGGGTTTTTAAAATAATTTCTTTTGGAGTCGCTTAATTCCACAGCATGTCAAGGGAGAGGTGGACGCGGGCCCCGCCGTGCTCCCGTGTCCTGCGGGCTTGCAGACGGGGCAGCTGGCATCCCAACGACAAAAACAAACATGGCCGCCAGACAAATATGTCATCGCGAGCCGATGGCCGTACGGCGGGGGCGAGCATATTCCAGCGAATATATTCTAGCTAATGGTTATACATTGATTGGATGGAGGATGTTTTAGGTCTAAATTTTCAATATCGAACAGAGGTGAAGATATCCAAATACATCCAGTACTTATCCTCGAGTATGATTCTGCGTCTGATATTTTTGAAACTGATATTTTGGTGTTTGGCCGCGAGTAATTTCCACCGTGTACGTTTTTATATCTCCCAAATATTCGAAATATTCAAGACGTTTTTTAAAGTGCGTGGTGTTGAAATGTGCAAATTTAGGACCCAGCCATCTACGCGATGACAGCCGACTCCTACCAACCCCACAAAACCTTTTCAGAAACATTCTCTTGTCAAATTTGATTTGAACAGACAACGACAGCATTCTCCGACAGTTTGTTCTGCTGCGCCGCTGAAGCCAGCGTGTGCTTCTGATTTGATGCATTTTCACAGTGAGGTTACGGTTACACTCACATCAAGGGACTTTCGGGCAAAACATCCACAGATAGAATTACAATGGAGTTATTTAGCAGATGCCTTTTTTATCCAAAGTGACTTACAGTGAGTTCAGGTACATGTCCTGAGGTGCGGGTAGGGGTGAGGAGGACATCTTGCTCCGGAGCGGTGGCTTTCACACTTTCTGTTTGAACCTTTCTTCACCGAGGGCAAGGGGAAGCCAAAAGTTCAAGGCACACCTGTATTCATATCTGTGCCAAAGAACCTGTATAACATGTGTATATAACAGCCTCTAGTTATCTCTCCTATCGCTCTGTTAACATTTATTTGTATTTACTTATCACATAGCAAAAAATCCTCACTCCTCAATATGTATGAACAGAATAATCAATTTCAACTTTGTAAAATAGAATACAAATAATTACATTTGCCTCTGCACTGAGGTTAAAATGTAGTAAATGAAAAACGTATCCATAGCTTCTTGTATCGTTGTATATTTTGCAATAATAATGTACGGATGCCTGGTACAGGCGGGTTTCGGGGCACATTTTGGGGCTTGAACTCAGTACCCGTGTGCTGGGAGTTGGAGAACACCCATCGCCCATGACTACTACGACTACTATCTGGCCCGATATAGGTTTCCCTCCACCCCACTCAGTTTGGTCGCCATGGCACCCAGACAAGGGGCCAGGACAGTCCTCAAACTGTTGGCCCTCGGCGGCTCCTAGGCTGGCGGGGAAACGAGGTGGCAATAATGAACAACACGTTGAAGATTGTTCGGCTGAAACACTGGATGAGCTCCACGGAGTCTCAAACTGAACTGGGGGGGGGGAAAGAGAGATTGATAGCGTTTGAGGCAGGACAACATCGGGAGACGAAATAGTGTGTGGGCTCGCGGAAAAGAAAAGAAACGAATGATGGATTCCCTCGACGCAAATCTGTGTGAACAGAGTGGGAGTGGAGGCGGGGTTTCTGTCAGCCTCTTCTGACTGACTAAGGCTCACGGAGCAGACCTCCAGACCTCCAGACCTCCAGACCTCCAGACCTGCGACCGTTTCCAGCAGCGCCGGCCTCCTCTGCTCTCCTGATGTCTCCACCAGCTGCTGGAACTGCTGCTGCTGCTGCTGCTGCTGCAGGTACAGAACAGCACGCCTGACTCCCTGCTGGGGAGGACAAACCGTCTTTACCCAGAGAGTGCGAGTAGGTAAACTGTAGGGAACGACACGCCTGTCGCACTGCCTGGGGAGGACTCAAGACACTGAAGGCGGTGAGTTCTCTGATGTGCTGTAACTATCGCTCTCACAGATTGCTCGTCTTCTCACGTGAAATTCCCAGATACTCATCGTCTAACGAGGGAGAAAGAATAGATCACAGTTTCACTCGTTGATGGGGAAGATGGAGTAGGTGCACGAATGAGGTGGCTCTCTCAATCGTTCGGTATCAGCATAAATCCTCACCCCGAGCTGTTTCGCGTAAGTTGGTGGGGTCAGTTCAGTATCTCCTTTCATCCTTCTCTCAATACAGCACGCACGCCACACACACACACAAGCACACACACACACACACACACACACACACACACACACATACACACACACACACACACACACACACACAAGACGTTTGCAAGAAAGAAAATCCATGAATACGAAATCGACTGATACAGTATTTCCATCTTTCATTCTCATCGTTATCCCCCCCTTGTGTGTGTGTGTGTGTGGTGGAGGGGGGTGGGTGGTGGGGGTTAGGAGAGCGCTCCCCGGTGGAGGTGGACCTCACGAGGAGAGAAAGGAGAACCTGGTTCCCATCTCCTCTGGGGGAACCATATGAATCCCAGCCCTGCCTTCAGCCCCTTCCCTGAGGGTTTTAACAACGAGGGTGCCCTCCTTCCACTGGTTCTCTGGAGTCTTCTGTGGTTTCCCTGTTCCCCCCCTTGACTGGACTGGAAATGTGCTTCATATACAGTACATGCAGACCAAGCAGATGGGATGCATGGTAAAAACAGCTCAACACACTTTTAGACGGATCGTTTCGTTGGACACATTCACTGTTGCACTGATAGATGATGTATTATGATTGATTGATTGATTGATTTATTAGTGTTCCTTATTTCCAAAATATTAGAGTGACAAAACCTGACCTTTGTGGCCCTAGCTGGTTCTTTTGTTTTGTTTTTTTGAGATTGATTGACAGAAGAGGTGAGCATGGATTGTGTTGCAGTTGAACTTGTGTAAGGATTATAGAATCTGCTCCATCACAACCGTATAAAACTTTACACAGTCACATAAACTGAGGTCGGACATTCAGAGACCCACCAGCGAGCCAGAGGCTCCACTATTAACAGCTCAGACCTCTCTTTCTTTCCGAGAATACCTAAAAGCAGCCTGTTCATCTGTTCATGGCAGAAACCTGGAAACACTGCTTGTGTCAATACTGGTTTCCCTTCGATACCAAACTAGAGATATGACTCACCGGGAGTCACTAATAAGTCATGACTCAGTTGAAACAGGTCTGGTGTGCATAATTCATTTCAAACTTATTCCCAGACCAGCATTAGCCAAGTGGACGCCTATTAAAATTTGAAAATTAAGAGTTCGGGTTCCAAGACGTGACTTTAGTTCGCGGAGCACCCGACAACGGACAAACTGGTCAAGCTCCATCGCGGCGGTTTTCTTGTCGACGGCAGCAGCGGCAGAGGAGGAGGAGGAGGAGGCGGTGGTGGTGGGGGGGGGGGGGGGGGGGGGGTTGGGGTTGGAGGTGACTCAGGCCCCCGTGACTAACCGGCGGATCTAACCGGCGTCGACAGCCTCCCGAAAAACCGTGGCACAGGCCGGGTCAGTGGGCACCGGGAGTAGCACGGGAGTAACCGAATCTGCGCTCACTGTTTTCATTTCAACCACCCCCACCCACCCACCCAAGCACCCACCCACCCAAGCACCCACCCACCCACCCTCTCTCTCTTCTCTCTGTCTGTCTCTCTCTCTCTCTCTCTCTCTCCTCTCTCTCTCTGAGTACTGTGAAATTGCACGGGCTCTCTACGCCTGGTTAAGGAAGGCATTTTAGGGTGGAGTACTCCTTTTTTAAGCCTCTTTCTCTTTCTACACCAGCAGAGCGCCTGGCTCCTGAGACAGACGGAGCCCTGACGCACAGCCCCCCGGCCCG
>PIJE02007277.1:0-12949 GCA_002895965.2 Coryphaenoides rupestris | reverse complement strand
GTGACGTGTGCTGCTGTGGGCGGGGCCTTTGAGGACTTCCCAGGAGTTCTGCACTTGAGTTCTTGCGGAGTATGAAATGTTCATGGCTGCGAGTCATGGGTGCGAGAACAATGTTCTCGCTTCTCGCGGAGTATGTAGCCAGCCTTTAGTCAGCCATCAACACACACTCAAGAGTGTGCTAGCCTATTCCATCTGGCTTGTCTTTCATTTCATCCACTTCTGCAATAAACCAGACTTTTGCACCCCTGTGGTGCATTGGCTAATCAGTGCACCACAGTCCAGCCATCAACACCACACACTCAGAAAGAGCACTAAGTTTCCAACATTACAATAACCAGACTTTCGACCACCCACGACTGCCTGTGTTCTTGGCGGAGCCCCAAACAAAGCCACGCGATGTGGCATCGTATCAACAAACTTGCTACACATGGTCCATTGGCAAAAACTGACATTGACACACAGCTCTACACTTGATGTAACCATGACATCATACTACGCTTTAGTTTGGCGGTATGGTTTCCACTCTTTCAGGTGCTCCTGCTGTAAGGAATTAAATCATTACCTGTCAATGGAAAAAACAGCGATGCCAACATTTGAACGATTTTATCTCGTAAGCTTCCTGATGTGGACAAAAAAAAATGTACATTAATTTTCCATGAACAAGGTTTAAGAGGGATAAAAGCGTGTTATTAAGAAACATGGCTTTGCTTGACTTGTTGTCTACAGAGTGAGAGATTGTTTATACAGGAGGGGAAGCCTGGAAATCGTTCCGTCACAACGGCAGGACGCTGCCACGTTCGCACCCTCGTACATACAAATCTCACACATTCGGTATTTGCGATGTCCAAGTTGCACGCTGTTTATTATTTTTTTTTCTTTCACTATTCTCCAGCTGACTGTGATGACAATGCTAATGTGGCTATGCTAATGTGCTGAGTTGTGATAGTGGCACCCTCGTCAGCTCACTCATGTGAAGGAAGCCAGAACACTCCATGTATTACTTTTCAATCTGGTGTAGATGTAGTGTCTAGCGCAGATCGTTTTTAAAGCAACCTGTGATGTATTGCGTGACTGTCCACGCCTGTTTAAAAGACAGCCGTTTCTTCTGGATTAGGAAAAATGGCCAACTTGAATTTTGTCATTTTTGTATCAAGCAACAAAAAAGGTGGTAGCATGAGTGACTGATTTATTTTGCTTTCCAAAAGATCACATCCTTCACAATGTCACTATTGCACACGTGTGCACATTGCAATGTCGATATCGATCCTGACGTGACAATATCACATGGTTTCCCCGCCCAGGTTGTTTCACTGATTCCACGAAGAGCAAGCCAGTCAGAAAAAGTGCCAGGCTGGTTAAAAACAGCAGTCATCATCATCTATCTGGTCGCCTGCATCGGCCTCTCTTCATCCTCACAGAAGCATCATATAAAATAAATGACTCGAGTATTCATCCACCGTGAGCTCCCATATAGAACGGCTGGACTGCGCACCACACACAGGGTTCCCACCATACATTCTCAAATTAATCATTTTTTTCCTCATTGCTTGCTAGTTTCTTCACATCGTTCACATCACGCATCATATCAATCCACATACTTCATCAAAGAGACGCCACATTTCTAACAATCCCGTGTGAGGAGGATCCTCCGCATCTCAACCAGCCTCCACGAATAAAACATACGTCCCTAACGTGGCGCATTAATGCATGCCTCCATTAATTGCGAGCCGATCGCGTTAGAACGGCATATTATTATTATTTACTGTTGAAAACAAACATTTTTCTTCTCCCCTGAAGCTCCCTGAAACAAGTCCTCCTCGTCCCGCGCCTCATTAAGCAGGGATCCGCTCGTCGGGCTTTCTTTTCCGAAGCAGTTTCTTCCAGCAGAATAAATCAGAGGGGAGCGTATGATGCCAACAACATGCTCAGGGCCAATCTTGCCCTATAACATGTTTCCTTAACCCGTCCAGTCCAAGCAACGAGGGGACATTTATTCTTCGATATCCTGGAAAAGATTGCCAATGAACCCTTGTCTCCAGTATGTACACTTCACGTCACGATATTGGCTGGTTTTCTTTTAGCCGTAGATTCTGTTTATACGCCGCCATTATAATGAAGTATGACAAATAGCTTGCAAATATGTTTTTGTGTTTACCAAAATGAAGCGAATGAATATCAAATTATGTTAATATAGTCAATTATTATGTTTTCCCGTTCGCAATGCAGCGCTGGTGATACTCATGCTAACCAAACGTAACTCACAACTACATACGGTAGAAGAGGACAATATGTTTTACATTAAAATAATTTGAAAGTACATTTCATACACTGCTTTCTGTAATCCAGTCTGACTCTGTTATAGCAGAACCTCTGGGGGGAGACGGCACAGAGACTGGGCCTGAAAGGGGCAGAGTTACGCTTTGTTTCCTGTTTCGTGCCTGTTTTGAGATATTCTACTTTAATGTTTGTAGTCGGGGATTTGGATAATTCTATTTGTACAGTGGGCAGTCTACAAGGTGTTGATTTGAAAGCTTTACAGACACTTTTTTGACCCTTGTTTAGTATTGCTGGCCAAGTTTGTGTTCACCATTATGTCGATCCCAGCCTCTAGCAACATGATTGGTCGAAAAAAAATGTTTTAAGTGAAACGCTCCATGCTTCACCCTGATTTGAGCTGATCTGCCACCGAGCTTTAGATATTAATCTAAAGTTTAGATATTAATCGAACTTTATACGTTAATCTTCCATCTGATTTCTGAGCCTGCCCTCTCTGTAATGACATGGAAGAATGTTGGCCACTGCACTTTAAGTCAGTCAGCCGTCTCCAGATCGTCCTGTCTCCCTGTCATACTGCTCACCAATCCTCTTAGCGCCTGTGAAATACAGGTGAGGCTAAATGAAGACCTTCCCTTGCCTGTAGCTGTCAAGGGTGCATCCAGATGCCTTCACTCATGGTGTCACTCCACAGAGGTTGCTCTGCTCTGCGAGTGCAGACCCGTACACAGGAACAAGCGAGTCAAGGAGATCAATGATTAGAATCATACAAAATAAAGAAAGAATAGAAATAAATTGACACGTCATTTATTAATAGTGCCTTCTAAATTTTGGTAAAGGGGAACCAGAGACAGGGGCTTTGTTGCTGCCTTATGAGTTATGAGTTATGACTTGTCAGTGAACCTTTGGAAAAATATGCTTTTTGTTGAGAAATTGATTGATCCTTGACAAGTTCCATGCTATTGTTATTATTCTTCGGAGATATGTAAAACATTTCAGAATGCTCTCAAATTGGAATCCGGGTATTACCGCCCCGCTCCCCTCTTCCCCACAGACTGGTTGTGTTTTATGGGACAGACGGCGCAGGAGTGTAGGAAGTGGTCTGTCATGTGTGTCAAGCTAGCCTCTCTCTCAAGCCCGTTGCATCGCAAGGCAACCTATTTAACCCCGTCCCGTTCCCAATGCCAAGCGCTAACCCCCCCCGGCTGCAGAGTGACACTCAATTAGCGGCGCGAGTGGAGAATCTCAACGCGCCACTCGGCACAGAAGTGGGTTTTGCGACACACTCACTTACCATTCACTGTTGCTATTACATCATTGTCTATTACCGGCTAATGCTGCAGTTTCAGCGTTCCTTTGTGAAGGAGAAACATTCTCTATCTGCATTCCTGTATTTTCTATGTATAGCCTAGTCCCCACCGGTAATAGAGGGCATGAAAGGGCACGCTGTCTGAATTTATGTGTAGTGAATGGATGTGAATTTAATTATTATCATTACACAAACGGTGTGAGGATGTCCGGTCGGTCATGCACATGTCAGGAAAGAATACGTACTGTGATCATTTGAGTAATTTGACCCATAATTTGACCAAAATTTCAAGTGACGTTATACACACACACACACACACACACACACACACACACACACACACACACACACACACACACACACATGCACGGACAAAACACACACCCACACCCTTCAATATGAATAAAGAATGCAGCGAGTCATCATAAGCAGCCGTCAAAGCTGCTGCCAATCAAACTGTTGAGTATCAATAGATATCATGCCAGACATTTGTGGAATAATAAGTGGGAGAAAAAAGCTGCCTCGAGCATAAAACATAATCATGATGAACAACGAGACATTCTGTAATTAGGCCCAGATCTGGGAGGATGAGCGGTAGTAGCTATCTCATTTAAGTCATGATAATGTATCCACGTTTCCCAAGAGACGATTGTTGGTTTTCTAATGCGACTAAAAATCTCTACCATGTACAGATACAGGGATCAGATTTGGTATTTTTCTATTCATCCGCAATGTCACGCCAACATACTCATTACGCGTACGAGGCGGCTGTTATACATTCAGACGCCGTTTCACGTTGAAGTCTTGACGTCGTCGTGTAATTCTGATAAGGCTCAATATCGTTTTTGTATAGCATTTCTTTCCCAGACATCCCTGCTGGCTCCACGTATCACACTTTGGGATAGTAATTCAACCCGATGGAACACCGTTGCTTTTAGTGATGGAAATGAATATAGCACACGTTATTGAGTATTCCAAATGTGCTTATCTTTATTGAATTAGGTGTCATTCATATGACTCCTTTAAAGACTTACTACTTACTTACTACTACCACTACATTTCATCCTATGCATCTCCCAGTGCTGGGAGGGGAGATGCGAGGTGTTGAAACCACTTCAGTAGCTGAAGATTAGCACGGCAATCACAGCCCAGTCCCAGCTGCAAGGTGTATTCATGTAGCAGAGCTCCTAATGACACGCTTGATGCAGACAGAGCTGATGTTTTCTGAACAGCTGCACCTGCGGCAACATGTTGGTGAACAAACATTGCAAAATATTTCATTGTGAAATTTTGTATTTGTTTTGATTAGGATTATTATTATTACCATTAGGAGGTGTCTTTGTAAGAGAGAAAGTTGAATTGACACGTAGAAATGAAATGACCACTTTAAAATTAACATTGACAGTTGTCTCCATGTTTTTTACTTTCTAGTTTTGGATTTCAAACTGTATTATTGTACTATTTATTCAAGTCTTTGCTGACTTACAGGACCCCTGGCCTTTTCTATAAAAGTGTGTTTTCATTTCTTTGAACAGCAGGAATTCTGCACTGCTTCCTCCGGAGGAAGGATCTAATTCAAAGTGCCAACATCCAGCCAATGCATGCTAATACAAGATTATACATATATTGGGTGAAAAAAAATAATGCATTCCAAAACTTTGGACTGTGAGTCTTAAAACAAAATACGAATCAACAATAGGCCTAAATAAACAGTATATTTCTAAATAAAACTTAAAAAAAAATAAGAAAAAGTGAGTCAATGTATATAAGAAAAACAAAATATAAGCTACGGTCTACTTTTAAGACTCCATGTAGTCCGGATGCGGACAATGCTAATTGGCTGCACTCAAGTTCAGGCTCCCACTGTGTTAATTTGCACTTCTGATACACATCCACTTTTTCCTCCACGACATGAGCATGTTCTCACCAAACGAAGGACACTTTAAATGTACTTTTACATAAAACTTGAAAGAACTTGTCTAATGTGAGGCAAATTGGATTAATTAATTCATGTTAGAACCTTCAGAGAGGGAGAGAGAGAGAGAGAGAAAGAGAGACTATGACCAATTCATTTGTGAGATATCAGTTGGTCATTCAAATGACTTTTTCACATCTCATTCAATGGAAAATACCTTTTCTCTGATTTTTCTTTGTCCTTTCACCAACTCCTGCCCAAACCATTTATAATATGTGATCATCATGCTCATGTCATAACAGGTTGTGACATGAATATGATGATCACCTAATGGACTGATCATTGAGTACGTTTACATGCACACAATAATCCGATAACTGGGAATAATCAGGTAATGGTAATAATCTGATTTGACGCGTTTACATGCACTTCAGTAATCAGATAACTGAAAACCCAGGTGTACATGATTCAGTCGATGAGTTGGATTTCTTTCATGACGTTGGGCTTGGGACCGGCAAAACTGACCCAAAAGAGACACTCTGGCGGAGTTACTTAGTTTTTTTTGTTTTTTAAATGTATTTAATTTTTTATATTACATTTACATCCCGCCCTGATCAGCCAGCGGCGGCTTTGCGCGATTCATTTACAGTCTGGACGCGGAGGGCTGAACGTCTCGTGCTCTGACTGCAGCTGGGAGGGACTGCTGCGCGAGGACACGACCGGGCCGCCTGTGAGTGCTTTAGGACGGGGGAGGGGGAGGGGGGAGGGGGGAAGGCAGCACCCGCCTGCTGCTCTTTGAGAAGAGTAAGAATGATACGAGCTTTCACGTCAGAGTCGCCAAAAGTCTCCAATAACAGCAGAAAAAGTCGCTAGATATGTCGTTAGTCACTTTTTTGAAAAAGAGTCGCTAGAGGGGTCTGAATACTTGCTAAATATAGAGACGAAGTCGCTAAGTTGGCGTGACTGCATCCACACGCGTCCAATCAGTTTCTTCTTCTTCTTCTTGTTTTACGGCGGTTGGTACATCCGTTTACACATGCTCAGATGTAAAAGAACAAAAAGAAACCTGATTAACGTATACATACGCCGAAGAAAACGGATTATTGGTCAAAAACCAAGATGTGTTAATCGGATTTCTCGTAAAGCGATAAAGACCTTTATCTGATAAAGGTTATCGGACTATGCTGTATACATGACCACTTGAATAATCTGGTAACTCCAGAAATCCGATAATGATCGGTTTATTCTGTGCATGTAAACGTGCTCAATGTATAATAGTAACACTGTGAGATAAGTTATTGGAAGGAGAGAAGGTGTTTATCCCCATGGTTACAGCTTATGGCCAATTTGCATGGCCGTTATAATGAGCCATTGTACCACACACCGTGGGGATGTAGTACCCCTGTCAGAAATCCCTCAAGTCATAGATGTAACCATGGATCGCATGCTGTTGTACTATACTTTACTGTAGGAGTATGGTTCCACTCTTGTACGGTGCTCCCCGCTGTGTGCTGCTGTTAAATCATGACATACAGATGTCAGATACAGCAAACCAACAATTGACAACAGGCCGCACTGTACAACCTCCCTCCCCCATGGGGTACTTCAGATATCTCCACACATTGTGTAGGTTACATACAATACAGAGCAGAACCAGAGCAGGTGGGGGCTGGTGTGGTGGTGATGGTGGTGGTGGTGGTGGGTGAAATACAACTCAGTGCTGAACTCACTGACTGTGTCTTTGTAAGTCGCTTTGGATAAAAGCGTCTGCCAAATGCCCTGAATGTAAATGTAAATGTGTGTGTGTTTGTGAGAGATGGAAGGTCTTAGATTGACCGCCTATTAGTGTACGTTTGTTTGACTAGAGCCGCATGACTCTAGTGTCCCTCCAGAACTAGCCACGCTGGAGACCAATCACCGAAACATTTAATTTCCCCCTGACTGCTATCTTATAAAAGTAAAGTCTGACTTTTCACTTCACCCTCTGATGTTACCAGCCCGGATGTTTCTCATCCATGGGTTTTTTCAAATGGTCTCCTTACTGGCAGTGGTATGGCATGGTAGTGGCATTTACAGTAAATATATTGTGGCAGACGGCCACTGAGGGGCCGACTAGGGAGTGTGGACAATGGTCGGGGGAACCGCAGTTCCCCAGTCGGCCCCCAGAGGGAGCCAAGGAAACCAGGAAGTGTAGAGAGGCAATCAGCCTCATGGGAAGTGGCTGCGCCTCGTTGAGGGAACTCGGCGGCAGCCAATCAAAGGCCTGGCTGTGGCCAATAAATGGGAGAGGACCTGGGTGGTGTATAGAGTCGAGGAGAGAGAGAGAGGAGAGCGGGAAGCGGGAAGCGGGAAGCGGGAAGCGGGAAGCGGGAGGCGGGAAGCGGGAAGCGGGAAGCGTTGGAAGCGTTGGAAGCTGGAGCGGAAGGAAGTAGCGGATGTGGGAGAGGAAGAGTACTGGAAATGACTGACTGACTGAGTGAGTTGAGGAAATACCAAAGTGGCTGTGTGCCCGAGACTTGGATTGTCTGAGAACCCTGTTGTGTGCTGAACCCCTGGACCGCCTGAGAACCCGCCCCGTGAACGAACCCCGCCTGGCTGACTACCCGACCCATCGCCGAACCCTGCTCTACCTGAGGACCCGTCTCCGTGTACCGACCCCTGCTAACGGACCACGACTACCTGCACGGACTAAAGGACCCACACCTATAAGTACCCTGCACTTCCCCTTCCCCTGTATGTTAAATAAACCCGGTTTGCCTTATATTCTGGTGTGGATTGTATTATATTCAGTCGTGGTCACACTCCACCCCAATATAGGGAGTGTGCCACAATATATATAGATGTATGTGGTACAATGACGTCATTATCTGTATCTGTATAACCAACAACATTATCTGTCTCTCTATCTGTATTCGGATAGAAGACTGAAAGTGGGTCAGGTTTATACCGGACGTCACATTAAATTGGGCAACATTTCTATTCTAATGTAATATTTATTGCCAATGCAATTGTCATCTCCTCAAAGCATCAAATATACTTTCTATACATTATAACAGTAATACCTGTCTTATTTTATCCACCCCCCCAATTGAACACCGCCACCCCTAAAGTAGTTTGGGGACACTGAACTTAAATATGAAGCTTCATTAATCAAAAGGATGTCTTTGAAAAATGTTGTCCAGTTGAATCAAAACCACCTGCCATGCTATGTGCACAACTGTTACTCATGCCATCTATCTTTGGAAAGCTAAGATTCTTGGGATTCGATTGATGCCAACAATTTCAAGATACAATCACAACAGCAGGTACAAGCAACGCTTCTGTCAGACAAACAATTCAAACAACAAAACTAAATTGCGGCGACTCACCTATGAAGCCTCATAGTAATCAACTGATCAATACTATTCTGACAAAAGCGGTCTTGTTACACTGGCAAAGGTCCAGACGATCCAAACCCAGTAAAATATTTAGACTGCTGTTGCATCTTTTAGACTGCTGACAGATATGCCTCATCTTCCACGTATTCTATGTCGTAACACCAGTTCACTAAACATGGTGGCTGCACTTTGACCTTTCGATTGACACCTCATTTGACCCAATAGTAGCTTCCACGTCCAGTCCTCCGCCTACAATAGTCAATGAGAGGAATGTTAAAGTGAAGGCAAATTGCAACCCAGGCTACTGATGACTGGAATTTGAATGGAATTGGTTTATCTTGTTACCATCTGCACTCATCAGTGTGGATGGTAACAAGATAAACAAATTCCCATAATTTTGCTTCCCATAATTCATGTGTTTAAGTGAATACATTTCAAAGTTCGACAGAAGTCTTTGCTGTCTTTATTGTATGCACTCACTGTTTGTGATCATCAAGTGTGGTGCTATTCTGATAATTATGTCCAGAGAGTGTCAAGGCAGAGGCTGTCCCTTTTCGAGAAGCCTAAACATCAAGCAAAAAAACCAAGACCCCTTATATTCTCAATGTTAATGTTGTGAACCGCTTTAATGTCTACATAGAAATGTATTTGGAAGGCTGCCACTAGAATTTCACAGACCACCAAATGACAATCCAGACAAAAATAGAAGAGCAAATAAAAACAGCCAAAATTGAATGAATGCCTTTTGGGAATGCGATGGATGTGGCCGTTCTTCCAGTGGATGTGGAAGGGCAACGACTCTTCATGGACCAGAGCAGGGAGCTGCTGGCCAGCTGAGGTTGCAAGGGTGCCAATGTACATTTACATAGCGCTTTGCAAGGCATCCAAAGTGCTCAAATATGCAGTATTTTCTGATAAGAATCGCACCAGAGAAAAAAACTGATGGATTCAACCATTAACCTCGTAATTCAGAGGCAGCAGTAGCTCAGGAGGTAAGAGGTGTAAGGTTGCTGGTTCGATACTCGGGCTCCGCCTAGCCAAGTGTCGAGGTGTCCCTGAGTAAGACACCTAACCCAAACTGTTCCTGACGTGTTGGTTGTTACCTTGCCGTTGGCACCGCCATCAGTGTATGAATGGGTGAATGTGAGGCAACTGCAAAGCAATTTGGATAAAAAACACTAAATAAATGCAATCCATTTCAGTGAAGATGAGCTTATACACCTTTCCCCAAAATATCCTATGTATTTAAAGGATTCAATAATAATGCAGTGTGAAATATAAGTGGGTGTATGTCGGTGAACATTGGGAGGATTCTTTAATCCATCCACGTTTTGGAGACGGTATTTGCATGTAAAAACAGCCATCTTTTTTTCATATGTCAGTGGACTGATCTTTAGGCCGGGTTGGAAAGGCAGACAACGGGCTGAAGAAACCTTAGTCCCTGAACAGTGGTTCCTGGCACTAAAAACTCCAGGTCATCTTGGTGGAAGAAACCACTGTGAGTCTGCTGGAGACCAGGAGTTATGGTTACATGAGTCCTGGCTCAAACTGGCGACCCGCTGGT
Organism: Coryphaenoides rupestris; assembly: GCA_002895965.2. NCBI lineage: Eukaryota > Metazoa > Chordata > Actinopteri > Gadiformes > Macrouridae > Coryphaenoides > Coryphaenoides rupestris. Next base: position 2,510 of record PIJE02007277.1, on the reverse strand, counting down.
CAATGTCAATGTGCCCCATGTCCCCATGTCAGTCGGCACAGAGGCTGGTCCGGTCAGGAGAAGGACCAACAAGCCGATCATCCTCCAGACCAACCACCATCGCCACGGCATCGTCCCCCTGGCAACAGTGGAGGGAGGAACAATCAATGAGAATTTAAATGCCCTTTTTCCCCCCAAACCTGTTATGTTTTGTCCTTGTAATTTAGCACTTTTAGCTAACTGAATTTGTTCCGTCACTTTGTATGCCTCATTTCAAGGGCTATTCTCCTCTCAGAGCGGCCATATCAGACCCTCATCTCTCTTTTGGGAATTAAGGAGGCCGTTCAATTGTTCATTAAGCATTTCCTTGGGAGAAGCAGTTCTGGCTTCTTCTTACATAAATAGAGCGTCGTACTTGGCACCTTCCTATTATTTACCCATTCATTGAACATTGAGTGCAAGATATCTTGGAAAAAACGTTCACCACTCACCACTGACGTTGGTGTTTGCTATAATCCAAAGTAGTCCGGCTGGGGAACAGATGTGTTGCACGTCTTGCTAAATGTTACTTAAAATACACGCGTTTGGCTGCAAAACATTTTATTTTCAATTTCTCGCTTTGCCGAATTCGTCCTCGTCTTTTGAGTCCACTTTCTAGTCCAAGTTCATTTTACATTGGAGTATTGTAACAAAGTTCTCATCAAGGTGATAAGCTAGATCTAATTGACTGAATTCGCTAAATATGAGTGTCTCGATGAAAAGTCCAGAGATTTGTATTGTTTGAATTTTCATTGATTGCATCGTGGTGGAGAGGAATGTCTAAAGAAGCTCATGTATGACGAAGAGCTACTACTACTGGATGATAGCAAGCAGCAGTCGTGTCAGTGAGAGGTCTTGTGATATCGGGGGAATACCAGGCAGGACGCAGAGCGGCGAGTGTAACACCGTCTATGTGCGCTTCATGGAGTAAGACTTCATGTTACTGTCTCAATGGCTGAGCCCGTGGGGGTCACACAAATGTTAATGTTCAACTGTGCTATGCTACAAAAGGGCATCTGTGCACTACTGTTGTGGAACTCATTTAAGAGAACAGAAATCACACACACACACACACACACACACTAGGGCTAAACAATATGTTTCTAAGATCATATTTCTGTTATTTTTACAGATTGCTGATGATTCACTTTGTCGGAATTAACAGTTTGAGTCACAATTTTAATTTTCACTCAAAAAACTATAAAAGTCATGTGACATTTGTCACCCAACATGGAAGGAAACAAATGTTTCCTGACATCTGCAGAATAATTTTTTTATAGGCCAGGCCATCTCTACAGCACATTTATAATGGTGCAGATATGTAAATGTACATGTAAATATTTTAACCTTATCCAAAGATGACAGCTCTTACTATATTGCGATAATAATATTTTGGTGAATTGTTCAGCAGCTCAAACACACGCACACACACACATTCTGATTATTCTTTCCCTTCAATTATTTTATTTGTGATATTTGTATTGTTCTGTTGTACATTCCGCTGGGCATCACCACTTTTCATTTCACTGCACATTCTGGATGTGTCTGACAATTAAACTTCTTGAATCTTGAAAAACACACACACACACACACACACACTAAAGTCTTCCCGGACCAACTAGGACATTCAGGTGGACTACTAGACCTGGACATGTCTCTTACATTTACATTTAGGGCATTTGGCAGACGCTTTTATCCAAAGCGACTTACAGTACCTTTGTTGAAGGAGAGGCAGCAATATATCACTGTGGTACATAAAGATAAGAATAGAGCATTGCCTTGCCAAAGTCCGCTGTCCAACCCTCTGGTCCTCTGTTCTTCTCCACAACACTCAGTAGACTACAAAGTTCAGCCACCACTCAACTCCAATGTCTCTCTCTCCGCCACCCACCTCTCTCTCCTCCAGCTGCCCTTGTCTTCTCCCCCTGATTGGTTAATTGACGGCAGCTGCTGCAGCACCGCACCTGCAGGCGGTAATCAGTGAAGTCTAGCTTCTGAGACCACGCCCACAGGCTCCTGATCTGGGGCTGTCACCGTCACCACACACACTCACACACACACACACACACACACACACACACACACATACACACACACACTCACACAAAAACTCTCTCTCTCACACACACACACTCACTCACTCTCACACACAAACTCTCTCTCACACACACACACACACACACACACACACACACACACACACACACACACACACATACATGCACACACACAGACACAGACACACACACACACACACACACACACACACACACACACACACACACACACAGCACACACACACACACACACACACACACACACACACACAGCACACACACACACACACACACATACATACACACATACATACATACAATACATATACTCTATCCATACATCCTCTGTCAAACCACCATAACTAAGCCTCTGTATAGTATCTATACAAATAAATAACAAACTCCAGAAATAACAATGTCAATATGTTCCTCTTT
>PIJE02007276.1:0-12950 GCA_002895965.2 Coryphaenoides rupestris | reverse complement strand
CAATTTAAAGGCAACCGCTGACGCATTCCAATCGTTCCGGCCACATGAGAGGAGGCTCTGTGAGGCCAGTCTCATTAAAAGTTCGCACAGGGCATATTTAGTCTGGACCCTGAACAACAGTGGAGGTATGAGTCCAAAGAAATGGAAGTCCTTGAAAAATACTAAATGAAATGGCCAGATCTTAAAATCAGAAAGTTATCACCGACCGGGGGAACATACACGGCTCTAACTCAGAAATAAGGATCGGCCTTTCAGTAGACATACATCTCATGATCAGCAGTTAGCATCATAAAGACGCATCCCGCCATTTTAACAGAGAGTCAGGTAAAGCAGAGAACAAGAGCTCAAGATTGTGTGAAGATGAACTTAACTAGACGCAGGAACTGCAGAGAAAACGAGTAGTCGTAGTTCAAAATGACGACATAACAAACTGAAAGAGCACAAAAAATAATAGTCGTGCACCACAAAAGTCTGCTGTTCAGAGAGAGACACACACACGAGCACACACACACACACACACACAGATGACCGTGTAATCACAACGACGACACAACATACGTCAGCTACACACACGACACACACTACACACATCACTATCTCGCGAGCACATACACACTATCTATATTATGAGCGAGCAACACAACCACCAGTATGTTGGTTTTCTCGTGCTAGCGAACTACACAGCACACACACACGCGAGGCACACACACACAACACAACACACACAGCGAGCACACGACACCATTATTCCCGCTCCTACTCTCCCGTCCTTTGTGCCACCCATACGTCGCTCTTTGCCTGCATACACAGAGCCGACCAAACAGGGCCCGACGCTTCATCGTCAATGCGGTATCACATTCACACTGACAACACTTCCCCGCAAGCAAAATGCGGGTTCCGCAACAACTAATGGTAACCAAATCCACAATATACCCGCCGGCAAGGATTTACAGGATAGAGGTAACTGCAGCGTTGTAAGATCCGAGACCATAGGCGCCGAGGTCTTCCAGTTACATGCCCCTTTGAGCCTTGGGAGTTGGGAATTAGTTCCACCATCTTACTGCTGAAAGCCTTCGATGTGGAAGCACATCACCTCTCAGATTGAATGAGAGAAACCTTCCTGCTCACGTATCAACGTCTCGGGTGGGCAGAAAAAACAATACATGACGAAGTGAGCGAACTTGTTGAAACCACACTCTCCAGTGGAATGTCAGTCCACCTTGAGCACACACGACCGGAGCCCTTTATCAAAAAAATTTATAAAAAAACATTACCCCCCAAAATCATAAAACTCACACCCCAAACAAACACTTTCGGCAACATTACATAAAGATGTTGATTCAACGCGGAAATGGCGCTATGGGATTTGCAATCCCACTGCCAACAATCAAAAGTGTATCATCAGAGTATGGGTTATTTTTATGCGGCTCAAAGTACGGATGTTGATCATCGGGTCTTTAATATTAGTGTAATCTTTATATCTCTCAATTGTTTTTGTTCATCGTTCCAGCTTAACCAAGTGAGAACAAAAACCGTTGCTGGTGAACACAGCACTGTGGCCCACCGATGTTTAAAATGGCCGGGGCGTGGCAAAACAACACCAGCGACAAGGGCATCAGCATCTCTGTCATTTAGCAATGAAGCCTTCAGTTCTGCATTTGCCCTCGGTTAATTTCAAAAAAGAAGATGAAACATCAACCGAAGGAAAGTTAGAATATTGAAATAGGTTCTTCACAGTTTTTCTTTCCGCCCCCCAGGCCGATAAGCTTGGCTTTTACCGGTTTGTGAATCCCAGTGCCGGGAGGAGGAAAGCTAATCCACCGAGTTTGGAAACAATAGCATGGCACTCAGTTTATATGATTATTAATGAAGTAGCCATGGGTACTATACCATTTACCAAGAAGTTACCTATCTCCCTCATAATTATTTATATAAAATAAAACAAAAATGTACATTTTATTTCTGGGTATCTCCACAGATACAGCAATGATACAGAAAACTGAGTTTGCATAATTTATTTTTTTTCCTTTTACCTATCATTGGCCACATGACGCCTTTGTGGAGAACGTCGGCTTCTGTTCATAATAGCAGTTGAATATAGTGTAAGGCCTAACGACTTTTTTTGTACATCAGTGGTTAATACTGTGTCTGCCAGTGCCCGCCACTTGAACGTTAAATCTATTACTCACTACTTCACCTGTAGTTTAGCTCCAGTGCCACACTGTTATTCTAGAAAAATAAATTGTGGGATAGGCAAAGTTCGCAATTGTCTAAAAAAAAACATTTTTGGATGGAATAATGAGAGACATAGTGACGTAGGGCAGCACCCATGTTAACACCGCACTACATTGCAGTCTCATACAATAGCTTGTTTTGTTTGGAAAAAGCAAAATTTAAACCTAACTTGTGCAGCCTCTTGCAGTGATGTAGCTAAGGGCGCCATATGGAGTTATTTAGATGTGGTAATTTATATAACCCAGACTAGATTTTATTAACACACAAGACGGAAACACACCACCAAAATAAGATTGGAAAAAAATTAAGAAGGAAAGAGAAGGGAGAATCCTTTGGATGGTAGAGTGGAAGAGGAGGGGGTCACTAGCCCGGCCTGAGGTTATTATTTTTTTTTCCTTTGTGTCCTATTTGTTGTTGTTTTTTAATCTTTTTGTGTGTTTTATTTTTTTTTCTATGATTGTTTTTTTATTTTAATTTAGTTTTTTGTCGTTGTATCTTTTTTTTGTTATATTATATATTTATAGATTAATTTTTCATTACGTTGGGAAGGATTTATTTTTTGATGATTAGAATCTCCCTCTAGTTTATGTGTTTTATGTGCCCTCATAGCTTTTCTTCTGTCAGTTTTGACAATGATTCCACTTCATGAACATGTGCCGAAGAAATGGGTAGGCCACCCTTCTTCTAGGTAAATATGTATGCTTTTCTGTGAAAATGTAATTTCAAATAGCAGTAGATTAGGACCAGGCTACAACATTAGAAGTCCCCCAGTTTAAAATAATCACTCTTCGAAATGACCTACCTGTGTCATACAGTAATAGAACTGGGCGCCTGATCCACCTGCATTTGGATTGACAAGTTATACTCTCATAAAGTACGGGACTAACGGAAAATCGAATAATTGGCACTCCGTGGAATGTGACATGCCCCATGAGGGAACATGATGTATCAAAAAACCAGTTACTTCTACGTCTGACTCTACTTATGTGGTCTTTAATTTTCGTGCACGGGAGAAAGTTGCTTGAGTCTGTGGCGTACAGGACTTTTTGGAACCTGTCAATGGCCGAAATTGGTCGATTGTTGTGTGTGCTGTGCGTATTAGTGTCGTTGTGGGATTTTCACAACTGGCTAATCATACTGGATAAAACTCTTGTATATGCAAGCTATGGCCACTCTGGCTTGCTAACTTCTCGAGAAAATGAACAGATTTACATGTATGAACTCAGCTGGTCAACAGCGCAGCGTTGTAAAACAACATTTAATATTGCTCTTGTTTTTCTATGCCCAGTCCCACCTGCCTCCTTGTTTCTGCCCCCCAAAGTCTCGACCTTAGGCTTACTAGTCCCCCTTGACCTGTGAAGGTTTAACAAGGACCAGAAAACGATTTTTTTTATTCTTGCAAAGTCGTGCGGCCAAGAATGGCTTCCAACTAATTTTACTTTGATGATACTTGTTTATTTCACCAATTTATTTTAGCTTGACGGAACACGTGTTGGATTAACAGCACTAGCTAACTTAAAGCGTGACTAATCTATGAGCATATCTGCTGGGAAAGGTTAGTGCAAGCAACACAAAGACCCTGCATTGAATTAGGCCTCCTTAAGCACACGAACGAGGGCCGGGCAGAGTGTCAAAATCATCTCGGTCCATTGGTTGATAGATACGAGGGTGATCTCATAAAAGGAAGTGGGGGTATCAGTTGTTAATCCACAGACGGGGTAGATCAAAAAACAAGACATTTTTTCGTGGAGGCATTAAAGAAAAAACTGAAAATAAAACACTGGCGGGAGACACCAACACACCCACAACATTCATATTTTACAATGAATATCAACCACTAAACATCATAGATGGCACCACACACGACAAGGCGCCACACCACTTCATACAACTAACAATTGGGAAGATACATTCCAAGCCAACACAACAGACATCTATCTCACGTGACGATCGATACCACATACACACAACACCCACAAGCTAATTCAGACACCCATTACAATCACACATACGAGAAAAACAGCCACACAAATATTTAGCATCTACAAAATCAAGCGATAGTACGACATCCATCAACACACCCTCATTAATCCACTCACCAACACCTCCCTCAGCAAATCCACAATAATCAAACGACAAATTCGCGCAATATAAGGAGAGGCAGAGCCACACTGCAACGCATTTAAACACTAGGAGAAGATGCAGTTACACATCATTTTTTTCCCAAATGCTTTGATTACGTCGTACTTAACTATGTCATTGAGTATTTCAAACAAAAACAGCTCAAAGTAAATCTCTAGGGGAAGACAACACACCCTCACGCAGAACCTCCACAGGGCTAGTGGCAAAATTTAGTGTCATTTTCACATTTTGAGTGATAGTGAGACGCGTAAAACATGAAAGGTTGAAAATAAGAAGGGAGGAAACAATCATAATTAAGACGCGGCCGAGGAGCCATCTTCGTGCCATGGACCTAACGACAATACGTACGATTCCTTTCTGGCGAATCAGGGGTAGTACCAGACTTTCCAAGTAAACAAACGCTATAACCTGACCATTCAACAGAGGGTGCCACACGTTTCCCCTCTCTTAACGCCATACAGGATGGAGTAGGGCCTTTGGGTTCCAGTCATTTTCACCCAGTGTAAGACTCTTGCCTTGTCGTTTCCATTTGCGTTGTGTTTTTCACATCCACCGAGCATTACGGATTGCACATTTGGCACATAAAAAAGCATTTGACTGGCCTAATCATTGTGTGTTGCCTAACCCATTTTAACTAGTGGATCTTTACTTATATTTGACCTTTTGTGGGTCTAGTTTCCCAGGATCTCCTGGGCGCGGGGCTCCGTATTGGCGCGATTTTCTCCATTCGTAAGTTCCCCAGAGATGTCAGTGTGTTCTAGACTCGGACCCAGGCTGGGATTACGGGCGAGTGAGCAATTTAGCGAAGGATGAGAGACAAGCAGAATTTTCACAATTGGTGGTTTAGAGTGACTTACCAATCGACTGAATTTTTCAAAACAATAAAACAATTGTCTGGCGCTGAACCGGTTTATTATTCAAAAGTCTATTTTAATCAGATAACCCAAACGTCTGGAAGTGCAACAATCGGGTTATGGGGGGCCACAAAACTTGACTAGTGTATGAATTGTGCTGTAATTGAACGAGTAAAGCAAACATAGTCAACGCAGACTCACCTTTTGGAAAGTGACACGACGTATGAATAATGTGTACATCACAATTATAATAGAGCCATGTAAGAAATGGATAAGTCAAATGTGGCAAACTTTAAACCACCACTTTTTAATTTCAAATAAAATTGCGAGAGAATGTTACAACTTGATTGCAGCTTGGCTTTATACTATCGACGAATAGAAAAGTAAGTAACTTTCCGATTTTTCTAGTTATGATCATCTCATGGGTGAATGTACTTCCTGTTCCTGTACTAGCAAAGGGTGAAGTGAAGCTTCCTGTTTCTGTAGTCGCAAGGGTGAAGAGTAACTTCCTGTTTCCTAGTAGTCGCAGGGTAAAAGTAACTTCCTGTTGCCTGTAGTAGTCAGGGTACTAAAAGTAAGTTCCTGTTCTGTTATTTGTTTGTTTAAGTTAAGCGGCTGTCAAGGTTAGGTACACGCTTCCTAGCGCGGTGCGTCATCAACCATTATCCTGGTTTGGTTTCCAATTTGCATACGTAGGGACCGCTCCACAGGGGGGGGGGCGGGGCGACAAAACGAGATTGAATCCGATTAACAAAGGCACGGGAGCTGCCGTCGAATCTTACTCTGGGAGAAGGCAGCGGCGAGGCCAGGGCGAGGCTGCAAGTGAAGAGGAAGAAACGTCGAGAGTAACAGTTACCGTGTGTGGACGACGCTTGCCGGTGTGACACCGAGTGACGCGACGTCCAGAGTGCACAGGACAGGAGCAGGTCAAGGACCGAGTCGCGGTGACGGGACGGGGGGACCTCTTTGATGCGGGGTCGCTCTATGCCCTTAACCAGTTTTTCAGACGAGAACACTACACCAATGGCACGCGATGAAAATCCCGCGGGCAGGAGCGGATTTATTCACGGGTCCGCCACGTTATCGCCAAACAGTCTTAGAGGGGTAGTGGGCCAGAAGCCACATAAAAGTCAAAGTAGCGTTCATATACTAGTGAAGTGCCTAGCCTCTCATTAACGCCCAAGAAGCGCACAACTCTTTGACAGCGCTCTCGTCGCGTCAAGCTGGTCCGAGTAGTTTTTTCTCACACCGAAACCGACCGACACCACCGCACACACAAGACACAGCACCCTATCAGCACACACACATCAACATCACATCACTAACACACATCACTATAAAGAGCTTATATGCTTTTATCCTCTTTCCACTTCTATTTACTCTCAACACAATATTGTCACGCTCACGTCGTGTTTGTTCAATGTAAGCACGCGTTATGTCAGTTAACTCGGGCCTCGTTGAGGGCCGCAGTTCTCGTGGAAGACCGAGTGTTCCACCTATAATGCCAAGCAAATAAAACAGGGCTCTTAAGTACCGCGGTGGTGATATAGTTAACCGAGTGTTCTATGCCATTGCTGGCTCTATTAAGTAATTGTAGCCAGAGATAACTGTCCAACGCCAGTCTGTTGGGTGTCTTATTGTACTGGAAGGGGTTTCACTCAAGGTCGGTGTTATTCTTCTGCATCCTGGAAAACATAATTCACCAGGTGAAAAGTTTTGGACAAATGGGCTTTCCTTCTTCGCTTGCCATGGCAGCAGGCGTCGGCGCCGACATCAGGGTTAATGGATGACAAGGTCCCGCAAAAATTATGGAATGAAAATGGTTCTCGCGTGGTTAATGCTAAACAGTCATACTGGTGTGGAGATGACTGAGAACCGTCGGAACAGTGGTAGTTATGCAACGGAGGCTCGAAAAGGAAGCCGGCGGAAAAGCCTGGATCCAGACTTTTTTTGAAACGAACGCACACGACCGTAAGGCAAAACGCTCTCTGGTGCTAGGCGATTACATAATCGGGAGAGAGCGAGACAAAATAGTGGAGGTATAAAAAGTAATGCACACACTATGAAGAAAGCGTCAAGTAAAATAAAAAGAAGCGCCCGTCGATATATGATGATGCTATTATTTTGGCTCAGACACTATCTATATGGTAGAACCAAGCGTTCACTGCCATGACTACCGCCACCAAATCTCCAAGGTGGTTTCGTTAAACTCTTGAAATGCGCTTGCCGAAATGAATTATTTTAATTGCCTTGGCAAATTCTCGGCAATTGTTCAACTTGGGTGGCTGTGTAGCGCGGTTTGGTTGGATGGTGATTTGACACAGCCTGGATACATGGGTGTGTATGTGTACTGTGATGGTGTAGTTACGGAGTAAGCTTAGGATTGTGAAGTGGTTCGGTTTATTGACCGCAAGTTTCAGTCACTGGCGGTGCGCCTTTGGTTTTGGGCCGTTGTATGCGTCAACACGAGTGATAGAATAATCTTCCGCTGCCTCATTTCGCCTGCTTTTTTGTATTTGTTGGGTTGTTTTATACTAATCGGTTAATTAGTCCGCAGTCGAATTAAAAGGCCGTGTTCGCCATTAGAGATGCTGCATCGGTGGGGCGTTGGCCTGGTGTGGAAGATGTCGGCCTGGTCTCGTGATGCCGTGGTGCACCTGAGGGGAAATTGTGCCTGTAACAGATAAGGACTGCGGCCTCTAAGAGCGTGAACACTGGAATTAGATAGATGGCGTATTGCATGGGGAAGCGACCGGTCGTGGATTGGGGTGCCCATCCTGTTTCGATGTCGAGTTCTATTGGCAAGTGGGGGCTACAAACAGCTTCACTAGCCCGGGTGTACATGTCAGTTGAAGTGGGCGTCTTTGGGGTGCATTGGTGATGCCGGGCGATGCGAGATTGAGTCGCTTAGAGTGCGCAGTTTCCAAGGGCGGACTTTATATTGTTTGGATTAAGTGGCAGTCGCTGGTCATTTTCTTTGTCGCTTGCTTGAACATTTTGAATACTAGTTCTCCTCAGGTCCGCTTTGAGCATTGGGCTCGGACTGGCTCTGAAGCAAAGATGGGATCCCTCAACCTCCCCTACGCCCCCATCTCCCGCTCTTTTTTTCCAACAGTCTTACCACTGTTTCTCGAATGTGGCAAAGCTTCCATAGTCACATGAAGGCCTCGTTTCGTCGTCTGCCCTGCAGCTGATAATAACGATTGCTGTTGTTCTGTTCGAAAAGAGAAAAAAGTTTTGCTGTCTCAGTCAGTCCCAGCGCTCTCCACCATGAGCCCTTGTCTAACAAAAGCGGATGGTTCCTTGTTCAGTTTACTACATCTGTAGCAAAGTTGTTCAATATAGGAGGGTAAGTCTACTGTTAGAGGCTGAAAAAGAATGCTTATTGATACCTCAGAAGATTATAAAGGACCGAGATGCCGTGTTTACTCACAAAGAAGAGTAAAAGAAACACGAATAATATCACAACAGCTGACGACAGCGCACACACAGCCAAAAACATCAGTCACAAAGGGCACAATTGACCAAAATGACGCCCTAATTCGGCTTTGTTGTTGGTATTTGAGTTTGTAAGAATAGGGAGCGCCAGGCGCTGAGCTGAGATTGCTCAATGTTGTTTATATCGACGATTTCATTCGTCTTTTCCCAAGCTGCTTGAACTACTTAACACATCTGGATGGAAACTAAAATGAGGAAGGGTTTATAAGGTCCACCTGATTGGTGTTGTGAGTATTTCTCTGTAGGATCCCACTAGTGGTTTTTCTAGCATCTCTAACTGTGGGCCCAGCAGCGGGCCCCCCGGCACAATCCAGTCCATCCAAAACCGTCCCACCAAGGCGGGATGGGGACTGGCCTTCCTGCAAACGGTCTCCTGTTTATGGTAGTTGTTAAAACGACAGGTGATGTAACAATGTTTTCCTGTTAAGTTCTGTCTATCTCTAGTTAACGTTATCACACGTGCAGTGAGTCACGCATGTACTGCAATCTACCTGTGTGTGTGTGTGTGGTTGACGGGGACTGGGAATTTGAGACTGCTTTGGTGCTTCACACCTCGGCTTCAACAATATTGTATGTATCCGATTTTAGGTATTTCGTCTTCCGCCTAAGGATCATATGCTTAGCATTCCCTTTTTAGGAAACATTGTGGCAACCTGAGTGGTTATTACCTAGGAGTAAAAGACGCACAATGGCAGTGTGGGATAACCCGTTAATCGTGACGTTTATTAAGTTGATTTTGATTTATCTCCTATAGCCGTACTAGTTTTGGACAGCGAGTGGAATGGGCGGTGTTTGCCTCCTGTCTTCCCACCCTGGAAGTTGGCTTTTGTGCTGAACTGAATGATAATACAACTAATGCGTATTTACAGGCACACCACAGTCCATTTAAAGAAGTATGGCTCGCAGTTGTCCGAGTGTTCCTTTCGGACTGGGCAGAAAATTCATGATGGGGCAACCTTAAAAAAACTCTCTATAATCATGTACAACGCATGCGCCACTCTCTGATTGTTAATGCATCTGAAAAGGGGGGTGGCCTTGATCAGTGGTTTCCCAACCTTATGGTCGTCCTGGGTGGAGTCTTGGGTTGCTTTATTGTTATGCACCCACGCCTTGCTGCCGACGTCTTCCCCCCCTCCACACATACATGTACCCCGTTAACAGTGGCAAAAAGCAGGTAGTTCAGGTTAAAGTCTTGCTCTGCCTTTGCTCCCCTGGTTTCTTGCATGCAAGAAGAATTTGCACCGTAGAGGGTGCCCGAAACTTATTTGCCTATGGTGATCTCACCCTCTTGAGGCCACATCCAGAACCGAATACATTTTGCGTATTAACACGCGCCGTAACTTTTCCCGCACATGGCCATCGGCTCCCCGAAGTTGTAGAACGCCTGAAAATTGCAGACTTTTAAAAGTGCCGCTGCTGACGCATGTTTTCACGTTTGAAAAACTGTTGAGAATGATGACAGAAACAATACTAGACACCCCATGCTTTTGAGCTACTTCCCTGGATTGGGTCCTTCAGTCCGCGACCATGGCTGTCCCTGATTCATCGCGTTGGAGGGTCCTCTTCTCAGAAAGAAGAAACAAACCATGGAATCATCCTTGGCTTATCGAGCGGTTATTCAACATAATTCAATTACAAGCGTAGTCGTTTTTCAGCAACTTAGTCAACCAACCAAAGCAGAAGAAAACAGTCTGCTTCTGTTTTTACAGGAGCTGGCAACATGCATGCCCAGTGTTAGGTTGATTGGTCACAATAATCATGCGTTTTCCCAGGCGTGTACTATGGGCGGGAAATTATTCAGAAACTTATTGCTTGTCTGGAACGGAAGAGTCATTTCTATCAACACTGTTTTAAAAACTAAAACATATTTAATGTGGATATTAGGATGTCCCTTTGCTGCTCCCTCTTGGTTTGTTGAGGAGCAGATGACCACGCTTGTTGTCATTCTGCTTCATGTGCATGCATCGCCTACATGCAGCGCCAGGCCTCCTCTGAGCAAGCCACAACAGAAGATTCCCTGCTACACCGAAGTGATTAATGGTGGGAAGTCTGCCATAAGCTGTCAGGAGAATTGCTTGCCATCCGTCCAGCCACAGTGAATCCAACCGTCATTTGGCTCCTTGAAGCCACGAAAGATATTTGGAGATTTAAAGGGAAATCGCCCACTTGCTGAACAGAGGATTTTCATGTTTTTTCTTGTTAACGCCTTGTCCCTGTACTTTGCTCTTTTAAATCTCGCTCCATCTCCCCAAGAGATACCAGTTGGACACATGGTAATCAATTCGCCATAGTCCACAACGGCAGCATCCAAATGTGCGCGGAGCACAACAGTAAATAATCAAATGTTGAGGTGAAGTAATTTTCCCTTTGCAGGGCAATGCTTTTTATTTTAATTTAAGAGAAATTATAATTGCATGGAATAGAAAGAATGGCTATTTTCTTCCCTTTGCCGCCGTCAGTGCAAAAACATTTTGGTGCTTCGTGTTTGAGCACAGGTGACTGTGTGTCCTACTGCAAAGAAGGCCAAGTGGAGCAGCCTACAGCCGCAACACAATTGCTTCTTACAGAGAGGGGCCCAAGGAGGACCATTTGTACGCGCGGGATGTTGGCTGGTAATCCCTGCCTTGGTGCGTTATGCCACCCTTCTCATCTCCCTTTCCTCCTCATCTTTACTTCTCACTTTCATACAGTCCCAGTGGATTTGACGTCCTTCCGAACGTCCCAATGCTTCTCGGTACTTACAAGCGCCGATTACACCTCCTTATCCTGTAAAATCCCTGGCCACGGCCCAACTTTGCAAATTGTTTGGATTGTCACCAAAATATGGGCACTGAAGCGAACCCCTTTTCGTTGCGTGGGAATGGTGTCCTGTAATTGAATACCGCATTGCATGAAAGCCGTCCGGCCTGTTGCTCTCTGTGATGCAGGCCAAGAGAAGCACGTTTTCTTGGTGCACAAGGACGGAGAAGGAGGAGAGGAAACCATAAAGCTGTGTGTTGTGTGTGTGGTGTGTGTGTGTGTGTGGTGTGGTGGTGTGGTGTGTGTTGTGTGGGTGTGTGTTTGTGTGTGTGTGTGTGTGTGTTGTTGTGTGTGTGTGTGTGTGGTGTGTGTGTGTGTGTGTGGTGTGTGTGTGTGTGTGTGTGTGTGTGTGTGTGTGCTCATATTCTCTGAACAGCAGCTTTGGTTCAGGCACACAATCATCAGTTGTTGAGTCATTCAGCTATATTATATGTCGCATTTGAACTACCTCTTTTCTCTGGTCCTCTCATAGTTCATCTCACACCCAACTTGAGATTTGTTCCTGCTTCCTGTACTGTAAAATGGCTGCGTCATGTGTAACTGTGATCATGAAGATGTATGTCTACTGAAGCGACAATTTGGTAGAGCAGTGTATGTTTCAACCCCGTCGGGTGTAACCTTCTGATTTTAAGATGCCATTTTCATTTAGTATTTTTCAAGGACTTCATTCTTTGGACTCTACCTCCACTGTGTCTCCACGGGTCACTAAATATGCCCCTGATGGAAATCTAATAACCCCGCCTCCCAGATGCCTCTTCACCATGTGGCCGGACACGATTGATGAGTCAGCCGGTGCCTTAAATTGGCCCACTTCCGACAGAACGGAGCAAAGGACTCCTCAGTGATTTGCTGTAGTTTCGCTGCCTCGGGGTCAATGGTGAGGTAATTACTATTGACATACTCAAGCATTCCCAAACACGAAGTGTGCCGTAGGTTCCAGTGCTTGTTTGGCGCTGCATTGTCAAAGATTGAGTCATGGTGTGTTTGTTCAGACCATGTAGGCCTATCGTTTGCCAAATGATTGGCTTCTTTCATCCTGTGCCATCCAGTGTGTTTGGAGAAGCAACAACACACGTGGTCAAGCTGGGATCTCTTCTTCTTCCGTCCCTATCGGTGAAGAGGTTGTCAGGTGGGAGGTCGACGCATCCAACCGGCCCCAGACAAAGCACCTCCTCACAGCACCACACAATGTGCTACCAGCCCAGCCACTCCACAGGAATGCTCTAGGGCGTTTCGCTTTCTTTCTCTCCCCCCAGTTGCCGTTTGGTTGAACCCACGTGACGGCATGCAGGGAGCTGTCGATGCACGGAAGCTCCTATCAGCACCCACAAAGAGGGCAAACTGTTGATACAGCAGGCTAGACTCGCCACTTCATGAGGGAGTTTTTTCAAGCTGTGTGTGTGGGTGCAGCTGTGTGTGTGT
>PIJE02007274.1:0-12957 GCA_002895965.2 Coryphaenoides rupestris | reverse complement strand
CCCAACACACACACACACACACACACACACACA
This sequence comes from Coryphaenoides rupestris, assembly GCA_002895965.2. Lineage (NCBI taxonomy): Eukaryota > Metazoa > Chordata > Actinopteri > Gadiformes > Macrouridae > Coryphaenoides > Coryphaenoides rupestris. The sequence continues at coordinate 12,924 of PIJE02007274.1, read as the reverse complement.
CACACACACACACACACACCATGTATGATAAATGTATGAAACTAAGTGTGAGAAATAGAGGGCAAAAGTGAGTGGCGGCTGTATTGAGAAGTAGAGGAAAATGATTGAATCAAATCTAAACAGCTTCATAAATACAGAAATAAATTCAGAAATAAACGACAGCTGATTGGTTTGACAGTTGGTCATGACTGAAAAGTGTTGATTAAGTCCCCATTAAATGGAATTCAATCACCATTTCATGATAACATACTGTGTAGGCTATTCTATGTGCAATAAACCTTTTTATTTTTCGCATCGCTGTTATAAAATATTGAAAATATTAAATAGCTACCGTTAGATCTGATAGTTTCTAATCAAATTTTGATACACATAATTTAACTTATAATCAAATACCTTTATATCTACGGTGAAAATTATTTATTTATCTAAACTGGTGGGATGAGGCTTGGATTACGCATGAAATAATAACAATAATAATAATCAGCATCATAATCCTAATAAGTACTATTTATACACTATATATAATAAGTACTATTTATATACTATATATAATAAGTACTATGTATATATTATTATACTATATACGGTGTATAATAAGTACTATTTATACACTATATATAATAAGTACTATTTATATACTATATATAATAAGTACTATGTATATATTATTATACATATACGGTGTATAATAAGTACTATTTATATACTATTATACGATATATAATCAGTACTATTTATATACTATTATACTATAAATAATAAGTACTATTTATATGCGATTATACTATATATAATAAGTACTATGTATATACTATTATACTATATACGGTGTATAATAAGTACTATTTATGCTTCTGATGCAATAACCCGGCGGAAGAATATAAACCTCAGTGGCAGCAGGACGGCAGAGGTTTGCCCTGTTGCCTGGATACGGGCGAGGTGGGCGGGGCGCACCAGGACACCCCCCCCCCCCGCGGTTCAGAGTGAAACTGAATCCAGCGGACGCCATGTTGACCCCGAGCGGTTCTGAATTCGATTTCAATTTCAATATTAAAGAGATAACTAAATATATGGTATACAGGTCAGTAAGTCAACTTAAAAATACAAAAAGTATATATATATATAATATATATATAATATAAAATATATATATGAAAAAAAAAAAAAAAAAAAAAAAAAAAAAAAAAAATACAATAAAAAAGAAAAAATGGAAAAGAGAGAAAAAAAAGATATATATAAATAAAAAGTATACTTATAAAGAGGTACATATATACAGGTAAGTAAGTCAACTTAAAAAAAAAAGTATATACATATATATAAAAAATATATATAAAAAAACAAAAAATACAAAAAAAGACTAAAATAAAATACAATAAAAAACAAAAAATGGAAGAGAAAGAGAAAAAAATAATATACACATACAAAAATAATAATGAAAAATACAAATATATAAAATAAAAGTAATGACAATAATAATAATAATCTTGATTGACAATCTTTATGGTTATGAAACACAGTGAAAGCAGCAGCAGCAGCTCCTCCCCCTGCTCCGTGATAACGCCATGACGTCACTGCGGCAGCAGCAGCGGAGGAGGATTCCGGAGCACGAGCTCGTCGGAACGGCGGCGGGAGAGAAGTAAACCGCTCCTCCCCTCCCCCCCCCACACCAGCACCAGCAGCAGCACGGTCAGCGGCCAGCGGCACGGTAGGGAATGGAATCAGCAACCCGCCTCAAACACGCTCGTTTATACGCTTGTTGTTTTTACTTTACGTGTGTGTGTGTGTGTGAATGAGATGACAGCTAGCGAGCCTCGACCGGCCGCTCCTCCTGCTCCTGCTGCTGCTCCTCCTCCTGCTCCTCCTTCTCCCCCTTCTTCCGATTAGTCGTCACAACAACAACAACTGTGGCCCCGGCCTGTCGCTTTATTAACGCAAAAACTTGGTGCAAAACGTCGTCATCCTTCGTCGTTTTTACGCAAAAAAAACACCCGTTTTTACGTTGGCGATATTTCGCTCGCTGGCGACGTTTTTAAAAACGCGCGTGTGCGTGTGCGCGTGTGTGTCTCACCTGCTCTCTCACGCGCGCGCGCGCGCAGTCTACGCAGCCGCAGACGAGAGCTGCGCGATAAATCCCAACGAATTCGCGTCGAATTCACGAATTCGGCCCAAAAAAAGTCGTTTGTCGTTTTGTTTGACAGGAGTCACGTGTGTTGTTGTGGATTTTTGCGGGGCAACTTCGCGTGTTTGCTAACTTGACGTTAGCATAGCATAGCACCCTCCCCCCCCTCCTCCGTTAGCTAAAGGTCGGCTAGCCGCGCTAACCTTCAGTCAATCGAGCCTGCGAACTGACGTTGACGTCGACGTAGTCCGCTCTAACGGGACGTCGTGTTTCGTCATTTCGTCATTTTCACTCGTTCGTGTTAGTTCGGTAACGCGCGGATTGTACGTGAACGCGGCATTAGTCGTAACACGGGTCGTTCGTCGGTTTGACGTCGACGACACTCGCCAATAAACCGACTGTTACTACTAAGATCGCCCGTCGATCTGCTTTTCCAATGATGACGGGAAAGCAGCTGATGATTATGTATTATTATTATTATTATTCTTATTATAGCCTGTAGTCAGCCATGTCAAGTGGCCGCTAGCTTGTCATTGACGTTGCGTTCCAGTTGCGCTCGGAAGTCGGAATTTCGGGAATTTCAGGGGAAACGCCGCCCCCCCCTGAAGTCTGAATTCCAACTGGGAAAGTCGGTGCCTTTGATCTGTGATATGATCTGATGTGATATGATCAGGGTAGCCTTAGTTACCGCAGAGCGGGTTTTTTTTTGTTTTTTTTAAAGGGGCCCTATTATACCACCAGCTGTGAACGTGATTAGCCATTACATTAAAAGTTGTCACGTGACTAAAATTGTCATTGTGACGAAGTGACCTCACAAGTGGGATTGTTCACCCAGACGTATGTCGACTATGTCAGCCTACCGGCCTACCCAATGGTCTGTACCGACTGGTTAACTGATCGAGTCAACGTACTAGGTTGACACTCCCACTTTGTCACCATGACAATTTCAGTCACATGACAATTTTGACAGGGTTCGTAATGGCTAACCATGTTCATAACTGGTGGTGGTTTATTGTTTTGTGTGGTCTTACTTGCGGTTACTACTGCTATCCTCAAGATTCAAGAAGTTTAACATTGAAATGATAATTGACAATTTAAGGGAAAGAATCAGAATATCCACACTATTTACGGTCTTTACAGCGAAATGATTGCGAAATATGAGCAAATAGGCAAATAAACAGCAAGGCAATATAAAAACATGTATAATCTATCGCCTACAATGTATCTAGGCCTACATTAAAGTGCAAGCAGACCGAAGTATAACGTTCTTCTATTGTATGTACTGTAGTTGAGTGTGAATTGGCTGCTGCCTGGTTGACCATCATTGTGTGCCAGTGAGTTGCCGTGCTGAAACAGAGCCCTACTGTGTCCGTCTGCTTGTAATGCATGACATAAGCCTCCGTTTGTTACTTCTGACGTGATCAATTTTCATATTGTTATCACTGGACATCTGGACAAGAGCCCTAAAGATGAGCCAGTGACGGCCTAAAGCAAATATACACATGCTGCTTTATGCTAACCCTATATACCGAGTCTCACAGTGGGCTTCTCTTACCTCCTGGCTTTAATTTGTCAAACTTGTTTGCCTGTAAACATGAAAGACCAGCACCCAAACAAAGTTGAGTTTACTATTCAAATGTGCAACGGTTGGCGTACATATTTAATTTCAGTGTGTGAACTTAGCCTAAGTAAATTGGTGTCCTGGCATCTTGGGGTTACATGTGATTCAAAATTTGTTAATTTTTTTTTATGATGCGCTGTCTTGGTTACCAAGGTGGGGGACTTTTTATAGTCATTTCTTAATAAAAAAAAAAAAAATTAACGGTGTGCTTGTTTTTTTTCCTCTACTTCCAGTTTGTGCCTGTGAAGTAAGACTCGACTCCAAGATGGATCCTTGTGACTGAGAGGCGAACACAGCAGCTGATGTCTCCAATCAGCACAAGCCATGCCTGACGAGTAAAACTCCCCGTATTGCTCAAAGCAATAAAAAAAAAAACCCCAACCCCCAACGCAGGACGCAAAAGAAAGGAAGCGAAACACGCAGAAACCATCCTACATGTCACCCCATGTAGTGGTCACCGTTCTGGTGCGTCCTGCTGAAGTAACCCCCCCCCTCCACCACCCAGTCCTTACTACCCCACCCCCCTCTCACCTCACCTCACCCACTACCCCCCAGTACCCAGCCGTCACCATGCCACTCCAGCTGCGGATGACCAACACCTGAGAGTTCCTGATGCGTCCTGTGAGCACCGATTCCGACGGTCCCGCCCCCCCCCTCTCCGAAGGCCTCCCCCTTCCCCCCCGCCCCTTCCTGCCGGCCGCGGGGCCCCCGGCGCTGCCCGGCTCCGACATCATGTCCCTGCGCCAGTCGCTGGGGCCCGTCCAGAGCTGGCTGGGCCAGGAGCTGGAGAAGTGCGGCATTGACGCGGTGGTCTACACCCGCTATGTGCTCAGCCTCCTCCTGCATGACGGCTACGACTACGACCTGCAGGACCAGGTGAGGAACGTCATGACGTCCAAGTAGTTTCAGAATCAGAAACGGCTTTATTGCCTTACATTTTTACAAACAATGAATGTGCTTTTGGGAAATTGCTGCATAACTTTGAACATTAAACAGAGTGATAATATAGAAATTGTAAAAAAAAAAAAATATTTTCTGTAATTTACAGAAAATATGTGCGTTAATGTAACGCAACAGTGTCCATGGGGGGGTTGGAGTCTGTGGGGTTAAACGGTAACGTAACGTGTCGTAAGTTTAACCCCTACGTCAGCGCCACTTTCGTTTTGATTGTTTTTATCACTATGCGCGTGTTGTTTTACCACGTATACAGACTTTGACCTGTTGTCAAGAATTCCGCCATGCAGAACGACCGTGTTATACGTGCACATTTGGTAATATAACACCCACGACTCATTCCAAGTAGTTTCGCAAATGCCCTGTATACTACTTTCGCTTTATTAATCACGACTGTGTTTTGTGACAAGACAACCTTTGCCCTGTACTTGAACCTCACCATGCAGAATTGCTACATTGCACACATCAGATCAAGACCAATCTTTATTTGACCGAGGGAAATTGGCTGCCACAAAAACAATACGATATGATGCATACGATTATAGTGCAGCAGTAGCAGACTAACAACTAAGTGCCTTCAGGTACCTGCAACACAGCCGCCTTATGTCCTCCTGACGAGTTCAGGAGGTTCACTGATGGAGGGATGAAAGAGTTTCTATTCTTATTCAGGTTTCTCCTAAGTAGTTTCCTCCTCAGTAAACTATTAAGTAGTTTAACATGGTGTCCACTCCAGTCCCTGATTCATCTGTTGAGTTTAGTTATTTCCAGTTTCAGTCGCTTTGTGTACTCTTTCTGTAAACATTTGTACGGGGACAACAAATCTAACAACGTGGGTTTGTGTTGAATGTATTGAATGTACTGAATGTTGCCGCCTGGCTGCGTGTGTTCCCTCTGGCCACCAGGAGAACGACATCTTCCTGGGCTGGGAGAAGGGCACGGGGAAGAAGTGGGGGAAGAGCAAGAGGAAGGGGGGGACCGACCTGAGTCTGGAGGAGAAGAAGAAGCAAGCGGCCGTGCACTGTCCTGCGTTCCGCCTCCGACGAGGTCAGCTCCCCATCGCCGTACGCGATCGATTTGTGTCGCCATTGATTTCCGAGGCAGGCTCGTGGGCTGTTCACGTCAAGTCACCGCGGAGGGGGAAAAACAAACAAACTTTTGTCAACATTGTCGCAGTGGCTCGTTTTTCTAAGTCAACTCGTGTTATGTTGAACGTTGCATGGTATGGCTGTGATCACTCCTATCCTAACGCTGGGTTTGGACTGTGTACAATGCTAAATGGAAGGCTGCGCCGACTGCTTGGAGGGGGTTTCTACTGCTGTATGTGTGGTCACATGTGTCACCATTTTCTTAAATAATCTATTTTACCCGATTCATTGATAATGTTTCATGGCATTGGTTTTGGTTTCTGTATTTGTATGCAGTCACAGACACACACAACCCTACGCACTAGTGCGCATAGCTTTTCCCACCATTCTGGCTTCCTAAGTGACAAGGTCAAAGTATTTTATTCATCACGGGGCGACTCTGAACCATGAAACTTGTAGCATGGCAGGCGAACAAAATAAAATCACTCTAGTCAACGGCCTTGTACGGGATGTAATCCAACTGTAAACGGGTGCAACCAGGAGTCGAACCAGATTAATTGTGTCCAACGTCCCCGTCCCCGTCCCGCCATATTAAAAACAACAGAGCACAGGGTTTCCTACATGCTACATTGAGGCCGGTCAGTGAGAGAGAGAGTGAGAGAGAGAGAGAGAGAGACATGGTGCCTGAGGGTGTGGGGCAGGGTCTAAGGGAGAGATAGAGAGAGAGAGAGGGGGGGAGGAGTGAGATCTTCTCTCCCTCTCTCTCTGGTACTCTCTCTCTCTCCGGTACTCTGCGGTCTATTTTTTAACCAGCACGCGCTGCAGCAGTGAGCAGGCGAGCCTCCGGGTGTCAGCTGATTGCATTAGCACAATGATACCAGAGGGAGCCCAGCAGCAGCAGTAGCAGCGCAGGCCAGAGGACCGCTCTTCCGTTAGCCCGTTAGCCCATTAGCCCGGTGACGATGGTAAGCGGCGGCTTCCCCAGTGGTGACCGGGAACGGGGAGATGCGTGCGCTGCTTGTGGCAGATTGGTTAGTTCAGGTTCTGGTCGGGACTCGAGACTCTCTCGGCTCTGACAGAGCGTGTGTCTGCCTGGTTACATTTGTTACATTTGTTAACGTACAATTACGTTTGTTAAAGGAGAGAAGCTGGGGATGTATGATAATGTGACATTCTGATAATCCAGCGTGTTCCTGGATAGCTGGTAGCTGAATTTGATCCGGTGTTAGACTGGGAATAGCCTGATGTTTCACAACCCTGCAGGCCTGACTTGCCTTGGCAAGCTTTTCATGTGTTGTTGACAGAGTGAAAAGGTTATTCAGTGACAATTCTGTTAAACACTTCATGTGGGGCACACATTGATTTAAAAATAAATAAATAAAAAAAGCAGACTGCAGCTTTATAAGAAACCATCATCTCGTGAGAATGATCTTGCCTGAGCTTGATATTGTTTATCTATAATGGCAAATTGCATCTTGCATTTCTCTTCGTGTTGCATCATAATGTCAGTGTATATGACGACGCAGTAAATGCAGAGATATTTTTAGTTGCTGCATTAACCATTGGAATATTGTTAGGACTATTGGATCTGATGCGTATAAAGGCCTTCCGTGAAGTGTGCTGAAGCTGAACTACCATGTGACGTGTACCTATGTGCATGAGGTCTCTAACTTGGGACAGACACAGGAGCCTGGCCATGGAAGCAGAGCGTCTTCTTCTCAGCCTGTACACCTGAAACTGGTTCCTTGAGGAGGAGGCGAAGGGATGTAAACAGGCCCTGGGGCGCGCATGCTTTCCCTGTTCTTGCATTATTCTGGAATGTCACTTAGCAGAAGAATGCCTCAACGTGTGGCGAGGACATGCGCTTGGTACGTGCTAATCGTACGTTCTGCCGGCCGGAATGCCAGGACCCGAGCTTTGTGGCGAGTAACGGTCCTTCATGTCGAAATCAGAGGAGGAAGTGTAGTGGACAGTAAGATGAGCACCGACTCACCTTGGCCTCATGCTGTGCTGTCCTGTTGTTTCCCTGACAAAGTGGCCTCGCCGAATATGTTTGGCAAATAACAGTGAAGATGACACTTTGTTAATGGAGAACTGATTCTGTTTGTGAACATGAACACAATGTGTGTTTTTAGACCGGTCTACCGAGGAGTCATTCGGCGTTCTGCATGCACTGGGCTGACGATCTGCAAGCGTCATGTACCTTTATTGTCACTTTATTCACAAGGCTGTAAGGGAAGGTGATGTCAGACAAATACTATTCATTTTTGTTCATATTTGTTCAAATATTGGATGCCAGCTGTTGATGCTCGCTTGGTCTTTTATTATGACTAGTTCACGCTTAACATGCTGTTATTCAAAATCAACCATTTTACTTTGATAAGTTAACAATATGACACGGCTATTGTTATTCACAGAACTCTGGAATTGAGAGCCTGGTTGAAGAGCTTTGCTCCAAGCTCAAGGACATCCAGAACCAACAGAAAGGTTTGGTTAAATCCCTGTTGCATTAATTTTACAATCTCCATTCTTAGAATCGTGGAGTCTTGACTACAAACAAGAGTGTGATTCCTTGTGTATGAATGTTGAAAATGAAGGAATGTCTTCACAGAGGCAAAACAGATCAGAAAGAAATCGGATGGTTCCCAGTCTCCTGAACGAGCAGAGTCCCCGTCTTCAAAGGACCAGGTGGAAATGTAAGCAGCACGATGTTCATTGTGTGTTTCAAAATATCCATCCTCTTATTCACAGTACCTTTTTCTTTTTGTATTAATCTTCTTATTTCTGTGTTGTGGCTTCAGGTATTATGAAGCCTTCCCCCCTTTGTCCGAGAAACCTGTTTGTCTGCAAGAGATCATGACGGTGTGGAACAAGGCTAAGGCCTGTGCCTACTCGAGTTCTTCCTCTGCAGCCCCGCAGACCAGCACGGACACCTCTTCTCCAAAAGATTGTAACAGTGAGGGCGAGGCGACTAAGGAGAGAAGCCCTGAGCCGGGAGCCAACACCGAGAGAGCTCAGCAGCGTCAAAACAAGGAGAAGGAAAACCGATGCCACGGGAGCGCATCGGTGGAGGAAAAACCTGCCGTCCACTCCAAGAGGTCCACGAGGCACCGAGCAGAGGGGAAGCATCGTCCTCGCTCCTGGTCCTCTGGCTCTAGCGAGGCAGGCTCAAGCTCCAGTGGGAACCAAGGTGACTCGAAATTGTTCAACAACAAGGCGGCCAGAACCAGGCAAAAGTCCAGAGAGGCGGGGAAGGCTAAGCGAGGGCGCAACAGCGGGCAGCTCAAGTTTACCGCCATCGACAGAGGAGAACGGAGGAATGCAGGAGGAGGAGGAGGAGGAGGAGGAGGCAGCAGCGTCGGAGGCGCCCCTGTCAAACAAACCCAGCTTTACAGAAAGGGGAAGAGACCGCTGAAGGAGATCCGTAAAGATCAGAGCTGGGCAGAGACTAAAGAGTCCGTCCTCGAGGCCAGGAACAATAAAGAGTACATGGAGGAGCCCCTTTGGTACACTGAGCCCATCACAGATTATTTTGTACCTTTCAGCAGCAAACACAGCAAGCTGGAGACAAAGTACCGCAGCAACACCGAATCCATGGAAGGCTTTGCCCTGTCCGCGGACATGGAGAGGCTGCCGGAGGGCATCCGGGGAATCTGCATCACCAACGAGAGCTACCAGAGGACTTACCTGGCGGCTGGCTCATTCGTGGACGGCCACTTTGTGGAGGGGCCAGACGGAGTGGAAGACGAAGCAGATGACCTCGCCGTGAACTCTTGCTGCCCTCAGCCAGAGGACGGTGGAGATTTAGATGACAAGCATCTGTCCGAATTTACTCACTTCTATGAAGTGGACATATACCAATCCATATTGGATACGAGTGCCTCAGACATACAAGAGAGTCGGATCCTGAACATGATTCGACAGAAAAGCAAAGAGCAAAGAGACATTGATGCGGAATGTTGTTTAGTATTAGATGGCCTTGAGCTGAGAGGGGAAAGTGCAATAAGGGCAGAATCGCAGAAGGCATTGGAGTCTGACGGATTCCTAATGCAGGATCCCGACCACGTGGCTAAAATCTGGGGGAGTTACTCTCCCTCCAGTTCCGAGGACGTAGAGGGAGAGAGCTTTATGGATACTCCGATCCGGCTGTCACCCCTCCTGGACAGCGTGTCCTTCAGCCTGAGCATGTTGCACCCAGAGGAGCCCCGTCTTCCCGAAGTCCCCGGGGAGCCGCCTGCGCCCGACTCCTCCTGCTTCTCGCTCTTTGAGCTGCAGTATGATAGCCCCACCGTCCCCTCCTTCCCCTGCGACTCATTCGCCATCGGTCACGAAAACAACACAGATTCAAGTAGCTGTCTCGACCCACATTCGAATAAACAGTCTCGTTTGCTAATATGGACCAAAAATAGTGCCTTTGACGAAACGGAGCAGAACTGTTCCAACCTTTCGACGCGAACGTGTAGTCCATGGTCTCACTCTGAGGAGACTCGCTCGGACAACGAGCAAGGGAACGTACAAACAGAGGATCCCGCTCAATTTGGCAATGAAGAAATTAACTGTATTATCCCCCCAATTTCTGGAACATACCTAGAGGAAGAAATCCTGGAGTTTCTGCAGGAGGATACCGGTCGAAAGTGTGAGGAGAGCAAAATTAGCACACCGTCGAGTCAAACCTTCACCAAGAAATCTAAATTGGAGTCAATTTGTGGCATAGCATTGGAGGAGGACAATAGCGCGCAGTACAACAGTGGCATATATTCCAACAGCACAAACCAACAGAGTGACGATTACAGCTCAGGGATGATTAAGGACATTTGGACTGCTATCGGAGACGGCGATCCGCTGGCGTTGCAGCAAGGAGCCGAGAAGCCCAGCCAAGGCCTGCTTTTGGACAGCCCGAGTGATTACAGCGGCAGCTGTCTGGAAGTCCAGGCAAAAGTGAGTCCCATTCAGGGCCCCGCGGAGAAGGCGGTGCAGCGATCAGAGTATCACCTGTGGGAGGGCAAAAACAAAGAGCAGGTCTGCCTGGTCAAGAATCAGCTCCCCAAGGCCGACAGCGCCGGGGACTACATGACACCGTCCAAGCCCTGGGACATGACCTCCGACAAGGAGAGCACGTCGTTCATTCTAGGAGGGGTGTACGGAGAGCTGAAAATGCTGAGTGGAGACAAGAACTGGGCGGTAGTCCCGCCCGGTGAAGCCCAGGGCAGCCTGCTGCAGTGTGCAGCGGCGGCAGCTTCGGCCTCCGGCTCAGACATGGTGACCGTCTCTGGCACAGACGTGTTCATGAATGGCAAGGCCGCGTCTGGGCACAGACCCCTGTGGAGGCCCCTGGTGTCGTTTGGGCAGGGCGACCACCAGGCCATCAGGGGAGGAGGCGGAGAGGGATTGAACAAGGGATTTTCTTTCATCTTCCATGAAGATTTACTTGGGTCCTATGGAGGCTTCCGCAGCAAGGAGCAAGACCTAGAATACCCATTTGCATCCATCAACCTAACCAATCCCTTCTCCCAGGTTCTCCATGTGGAGTGTTCCTTCGAGCCCGAGGACATGGCCTCCTTCAGCCCAGGGTTCAAACCCAAGTCCATACTCTGCTCGGATTCTGAGAGCGAAGCCCTCCAACCGCGGATATATGGCATCAACCGGACGCAGTACAGGGCTATCCGCATATCTCCCAGGACCCACTTTCGGCCGATATCCGCCTCGGACCTGTCTCCCGCCGGAGGTAGCGACTCGGAGGCAGAGTCCGAAAAAGAAGAAATAAGCTTTCCCGCCCCGCCTCCGGTGGACGTCTTTGAAGACCCGCAGGCGGACCTCAAACCCCTGGAAGAGGACGCAGAGTGCGAGGGCCCTTATTATGGGAAGTCAGAACTGGAATCTGGGAAGTTCCTGCCCAGGTTAAAGAAGTCTGGCATGGAGAAGAGTGCTCAGACTTCTCTGGATTCCCAGGAGGGCTCCAGCACCCTCCTGCCCATTGCAGAGCAAGAGGTCTGCCTCGACTGCAAGAAGGCGGCAGCTTCGGCCATTGCCATTGAACAGGTCGACGTCCCGCTCGGCAAGTTCGACAAGGAGGCTCCTTGTGGGGAAAGAGATTCCTGCTTATGTGCTTTGGCAGATCAAGTGCATGGGATCGCCTACGACCTCCTCAAAGATAAACCAGAGGTAAGACGTGTATCATTTTGATTGAGCATGCAAGACTTCTTAAAGAAAGGTCTGCATACACATTTCAATGGCTAATGCGGTGAAATTGTCCCTTATACCCTCAGTCACAGTGGTGTGTGTAAGCTAACAGTTTTTTGGGGGTCTTTTTATTTATTTATTTATTTTTAGTTCCCTCTGCTGAGCATAAGTGGACAGGGAGGAACCAGTACCCAGCAGGACGACTGCTGGTGGCAGAACACGCTCTGCTCCCCTCTGTTCCCTGGATCTCAGTGTACAGGTACCCACCCGTCACATGCACACTTGCTTCACCTTCACTCACATTAATATATAGACGTGCATGCATTCCAGGCCATTCCGTTGGTCCAGCTGTCTGACTCTGTGTGCTCTGCTCCTCTGACAGGGAGCAGCAACTTTTGAATACTCCGGTTTTACAGGGGACACCCGTCGCAAGAGAGGGAAGGGTTCGCTGGTGACCGGACCTCCACCAGCAAAAGATTCAGGGGGGAGCTGTGTGGGGGAGGGGGAGGTAGTCGTATTGGAACGGCCTCACTTAAGGTGTGTGTTCTAAAGACACCGCCCCCCACCCCCCACCACCTCCTCCCCCCCACCACCCCCTCCCTCCTCACGTCACACACCAACCTAATCCTGCTGATTTCCTTTTTATGTTAAACCTTGTGTAATCAACAATCAGATCGACAAAAAAAAAAGATATATAAATATATATACAAAAAGTGAGCAAAAATGGGAAAAGGAAAAAAAAAACAAGCGTTCATGTCTTTGCGGGGTGTGCAGACATGCATTTTTTATTTTAAATGTTTTAGTTGAATCTTTTTTCTGTGCTTTGGTCTACGCAAGACTTACAGTTAGGTATTAGGTGGGGGGGTTGGGGGGGAGACACAACATCAATTCTTCTGTTCTGCCCTGGTCACTTCTCCTTCATCGTTTTTTTTTTTTGTTTGTTTCTTTTTATTTATTTATTTTTA
>PIJE02007272.1:7500-12963 GCA_002895965.2 Coryphaenoides rupestris | reverse complement strand
AACAGAGAGAGATGCGTTTCATCCGCTCGCGGGCCGGAACAAACACCAAGACAGGATAGCGCTAAGACAGGGCGTAGCGTAGAGTTAATCGTCGGCCAATCGGCCTCACAGCCTCTATGTGATTGGTTTAAGCTGTAGAAGAGAGGAGGGGGGGGAGGGACCAGGAGGGATAGATAATGTGTGCTGCTGGCATATAATATAATGCTGTGTCTCTTACGGTTTCTCCGTGCAGTTAGGAAGGGAAGGCGCAAGCACAGCGCCAGCGCAGCGCAGGTCGTTTCCGTTTTCCCCTCGTCCCCGAGCGGCTCGACACCGCGGCAGCATGAAAAGTGGACTGATTTTGAATCTTATGCGAAGCCAGGCAAAATAAAATAGATCGGTCCATAAGAATTGGAGCTGGCAGACGCACTGTCTTCCCCTGTTCCCTCTATCTCTCTTCTCTCTTCTCTCTCTCTTCTTCTCCATCGTCTCTCTCTCTCTCTCTCTCTCTCTCTCTCTCTCTCTCCTCTCTCTCTCATCTCTCACTGTTGTGTTCGTGCTGTTGTTGGCAGCCTATAACACAAATTCCCGCCTTTTGTTCAGCGGCGGTGGGGGGGGGGGGGGGTAGGGGGGGGACAATGTGGGGACGTGCGGCTCGTCGCTTGTCGCTTGTCTGCAGTCGGGGCAAAGTGTGCGGCGATTTGGGACCGATTGGGCGCGCGGCGGCCGGCCGCGTTCGGCGCATCGCGACAAATACTTGTCCCGTCGACTAATTCACATTTGGCCTCAAAATTAGTTGGTGCAATGGGGGGGGGTGGAGGGGGGGTGCGGGAGCAGGGTTGTGGTGCTGGGTGTGGGTGTGAGGGTGTGTGGGTGTGAGGGTCGGAGAAGGCTGTCACTACGGAGGTGTTTCGTTAGCCAGGCGGCTTACCATGGTGCTCTGTGTCAGTCTCGGCAGTCGTGCCCGCCGTCGCATCCGCCTCCCACCCCCACCGGTGAACATAGCATTGATGAAGAGCAATGTGGCTTTGTGTGCGAAGGCAGAGAGAAGAGAAGAGGCAAGCTTTCGCGGTCCGCCGCTTTTGTGACATTTAGTATTTTACTGGCCCCACCGGGGCGGCTGGGTTACATTCTACAGGGCTCCTCCCTAACACAGTCTGACACACACAACACACACACACCACACACACACAGAGAGCAGCCGTTGTAGGGGGGAACAGCACCACACACACACACACACCCAACACACACACCCCACACACACACACCACAGACACACACACAACACACACACACACACACACATCACAGCCACCACACACACACGCAGAGGGGGGTTCCGCAGGGGGCGGACGCAATTATGCCAATGAGCGGGGGAGGGTGAGGGGAGGAGGAGAGGTCAGATGGAGGAGCGCTATATTATTTAATGGTTGAACACATGTAGTATCGCGCACCTGCGCATCACGGCGGCACACAACACGACGGATGCGCAACACATGGGACTTTAAGAGCGCCGTGCTTGGCTGTGGGATTATATTATTTTATTTAGTATATGAGCGTGTTACCTGGTGATCGTGGTTAGCTTGATCGCACCTTACACGCCGCCAACCCAAGCTCATCTATCCATACCACCCCCACCACCGACCACACACACACACAGTCTGGTGACTTTTGAGAATGTCTGAAAGCCGCGCGATTGTGATACCCCACCGGGAAGATTATCTACGCTGCTTGTATAAAGCGACTGGTCGGTAACAGCTATCCTTTTTTTTTTTTTTAAAAACACACACACTAAGAATGTAGAGTAGAGACGTTGGCCTGACAATCATGTCACTCGTCCCTTGGATGGAGGAATCCCCAGCTTGTGCGCTTCATCTTCCAGATTTTCTTCCTGTTAATTAAGAGAGTCGTTTTTCTTAGCCCTTCCAGGGGCGCTATAGGGCTTACGGGGGGGGGGAGGGGCGTGTCAATATCAAATGTACCCCGTAATCATACGGCCTGTAAATGCCTTTGAGACTGGAACTGGTGATTAACGTTCTATAACATAATACATATAAATTTATTCAGTCACAGCGTCGTCTGGTTCATTAGACTCGATTTACCCGAAGGATTTCGAATAAATAATTCCAACACATCGACGTCAGTAGAATTTCATTCCTTTCCCGGTCGCAATTGAAGCGATCATATCGCCGTTACTCTAAAGTCGTTCTCATTGTTTGACATAATCAAGGTCGCTCCCTGCTGATTGATACTGCACCTGCGTCTCCGAGACTCTCGCACAGCCTCGGACGTTGGCCGTCGCGATCGCGCATCGCACGCGACCGCCTGGGTGAGACTTTGTTGTTTGATGGGGCCCCGACATACACACCTACTGTTCAGGCTGCGCTTGTGCTTTGGGGATGTTCTGCTCGGGGTGGAGGCAGCACCACGTACACGCTTGGGCATGTAGAGCATCCCCAGGGAGAACGGAGTGCGCTCAGAGCTCACGCGAGAATGGTCAGGGGTGGTGGTCTGGGTAGTACATCTGGGAAGAGAGAGAGGGGGAGGGAGGGAGAGAGAGCAGGGAAAGAGAAGGGAGGGAGAGAGAGTAAGAGGGTAGCGACGGGGAGAGAAGAGAAGTGGAGCAGAAACTGGGAGGCGTACAACTAAAGGAGAATTTTTGGGCAGCTCGCAGAGTGTTGAGAGCCGTGTTTCCCCGCGGGGTACGAAGCACCCTGAGGTGCAGACCTGAGGTCACTACACCGCGTCTGGCTGTGCTTTGAAAGCGTCACAGAACGACATTTTGTATCATTTATTTTTTTGTCCTTTCGACATGCGTTGGTATGATTACAAGTTACCAATATGAAGTAAGAAGGCTCTAATATTTGTGAGAACACTTTTTCCACGTACGTTGGAGTAACATCTTTCAAATAAACGGTGAACCAGCAAGTCCTTGTTTTTCATTAACCGTAAGTATAATTTTACAAGCCGCCAATGGCTAGATGTTTATGGTGTGCACCAAATTCAGCACATCCATGACGCCTTATATCTTTCAACTTATTATTAATATTAGTACTATTATTATTATTAATGGCGATTTCATGGATCTTCCGCTTTTCCCCAGAAACGTATATTGAGTGTGTCTGGTGAACTGGGGGAGCCTCCCGTCGAAACCCTCAACAATACGATCCCGAATGACCGGGCAAGTCCCACGAAGTGGCGTCGAGCGCTGAAGTAAACGTTGCCTCCATGCTCTTATTTAACTGCAAATGCTCGGTGTAAAATAAATCGTAAAAAAAAATGTGTCCACTGTGTGTGCCGGCGTCTCGCCTGATGGAGCCCCCTGTCCTCGTGGTGGGGGACTGACAGTGTTCGTGCGAGCACATCATTAAATGCGTCGTGAGTCACGGCGTGCGGTGACCACCAGACCTCGCCGGCCAAAGCGACCAGTGAAAATTGTTTTGTCCGCGGACCATGCCTGTTTTATTTGGCTGCTGCCTTGCGTCATAATCTCGCAGTTTTTTTTTACTGTAGCTATTGTGATATGTCCAGATTTCTGGTTCGTGATTTCTCTCCAATTCAAGTTGTTTTAAGCATTTCTGTTTGCAGGCATGTCACTGGAGGCAGTAGCCGTACATCCTGTAATGTGTAGCGTACGAATAAGTTTCTTGATATGCTTGAATCTGAGAACTTCCACGTGGCGTAACGTTTGCATCCAGTCTGTGGACCCGCATTCGCGTCTGAAATCAACAAATAAAGACAAATCTGAATGACGAGGCTGAATCCATGGAATGTCCACATTTTGCATTCGTGGTAGCATCGGCAGGGTGGAGGTTGCAGGGTGGCTGGGTGCATAGACCCTCTGCACCGTGAGGCGGATGAACGCCGCAAGTCAGGCCGCATTCTGACAGCTGAGGGGAGCAGGCAGTGGGCTGAGATATATAAGAGTTATGGAGCACAGTCTGGGTCGCAAAGACCTCTCTCCTCTCTCTCTCTAGTATAGTATCTATATATATAGATATATATGATCACATCATCAATCACACACCGCCATGGTGGAGGTAGGGGTGCAATCCTTCCTGAGTGAAGATTACACTCCATCCTCGGGGGAGTTGGGAAATAATTATTTGCGGGACCCCGAAGCCACTCGCCCCGCCGGTATCCCCCCCCCACTCCCCCCATCCTCTTGTGTCTCTTCCGTTGTTCGCTTGCTTTTGCTTCTTCGGCCCTCTCCCGTTTCTTTTTCCTTCTCTCCTCCGCTCCCCCTCCCCCTCTCCGTGCGTCTCCCCTCCCTAGTTCGGTCTTCGTTTGCGAGTTGGCTGGGGGTAGGGGGGGAGATCAGGAGGACCCTAGTGTGTCTCCCTCGATCGGGTTGCCCTCGGCTGAGTGTGACCTTCAACCCCGGACACCGTACGCGTGGTCAACTGGGCTGGTTCAGTGTATAGCCGTCGGTAGACGTATGCACACACACTACACTCAACAGCCAATCACACAGACACACACACATACACACACACACACATTGTGCACAGACACACGCACTACACTGACACACATCACACACAGCAACCATCTGAGCTGAGGGCTGTCGCTTGCTTGCTTAGCGTGCCTGCTAGTTGGTGCTCTGATGCTGCACGCCGCCTGCCGTCCAAGCCCCTGCGGTGTTGGATATGATTCTCTTCTGAGTCTTCTCTCGGAAATTTCTTCCAATTTATTTGGTTTTGGGTTGGCTGAAAACAAAATGATACGTTGTTGGTAATTGTGTTTGTATCTCCCTTAATCCAGCACCCATCCCATTCCTCCTCATAATTCACTGTGTTTGATTTTAACGTTAAACTCACGACAGAACGTCCGGGCAAGTCATCCTCACGACATCAACACACCATCAGACCAAAAAACATCTGGCATCCGTCCAGAAGCCTGATTTGACACCTCCTAGGGCCTGACACGTGTTGAATATATAGTGATGTAAGATAAGATAAGATCGAAACTTTATTGATCGCTCGAAGGAAATCATAGCAATAGATAGGTTGTGCATAGGTTGGCAGAGCAATAGAATAAAACAATAGAGAAATAAACAGTAGAATAATACAAAATATATAACAGATTTACAATGTACAGTAAGTCTAGGGAAGTATAAAATATATAATACGTAAAAATATCGGTAAGATAAGATATTCAGTCAGCCAAAAACAATTTAGCAATCACTGGAGTGTAATGTTCATGTGAACCTGACGGAACGCTGAGGAACATGTGACAGAACGGAACGGGCCCCGGCGGTAACGACGTCTGGAAGGGATTCATGGACCCACGACAGGTTTTCGCCCGATCGCCTTGTCTGGGATTAATATTTACGTACGCGACGGCAGAGTACGTACAATCACTCAATCACTGTTGGTTTAGCAGACGGGTGACCCTGAGCGAGCGAGGATAACCTTCGTCACCCGGTCGCATATTTACTGCAGCCATGGCTAATTAAATGGAATGACGTGGTGCCGCTGTGTG
>PIJE02007272.1:0-5000 GCA_002895965.2 Coryphaenoides rupestris | reverse complement strand
CGAACCGGTCTAAAGCATCGCACCTCCCCTCGGTTAGTTCACATCGTGGCGTAGGGTCGGCGCCACAACCCCCACACACACACACACAACACACACAACACACGCACCACACACACCACACACAGGCAACACCACACCACACACACAGAACGCAAAAGCCCTGACGACAGACAACTTCTCAAACAAATCGGAAAAACACCGTCACCTTACCTTACTGTGTATGTAATTGTCCTCGAGGAACACGTTCGCCGGGAGGAACATCCGAGGAAACTCTCTCACTGACTACGTTGACATGCACACGATATTCCCGGCTTCACAATTTGCCTACTTGGCTGTTTACATGGCTCGCGAAATTGAATATTCCACTAATATTCCCATTTACATGCAGCCTGTGATATAGCATCAACATCACACTCCCCCCTGACGTCGTCCTACGGCGAGGATTTTTATATTTATATTTGATATTTGGGCATATCCACAAAATCTGTTGATATCCAAGTCTTTGAAAATGCTACTTACAGAATAAGGCCGAATTCGAATATTCTAAGTTCCATGAACCCCGTGTCAAATTTCGGAATATTCATCATATTCGGACAAATCGTGGAATTATCAAGCACCACCTCCACGTCCTCGTCCGCCTACCTTCTCCGCCGACTGCGAGGTGCCGAAGAAGATGGGTATGAAGGCGAGCCAGACGATGCAGGTGGTGTACATGGTGAAGCCGATGGGCTTGGCCTCGTTGAAGGTCTCCGGCACGCCGCGCGTCTTGATGGCGTACACGGTGCACGTGACCATCAGCAGCATGCTGTAGCCCAGCAGGCAGATGAGCGACAGGTCGGAGATGTCGCACTTGAGCACGCCGCGCGCCGCCACCGGGTCGGACGTGCGCTGGTCCTCGTAGTCGATGACGGCCTGCGACGGGTCCACGCCGAACCACACGCACACGCCCAGCAGCTGCACGGAGATCAGGCTGAAGGTGATCACCAGCTGGGAGGCGGGCGAGATGAACCGCGGCGCGCTCACCGACATCTTGCCCTGCTCGAAGATGCGGTAGATGCGGTTGGTCTTGGTGAGCAGCGCCGCGTAGCTGATGCTCATGCCCAGGCCCAGGAAGATCCTCCGCAGCGAGCAGATGCCCACGTCGGGCGTGGAGATCATCAGGAAGGTGGTGGCGTAGCACAGGAAGATGCCCGTCAGCAGCACGTAGCTCAGCTCGCGGCCCGACGCCTTCACGATGGGCGTGTCGTTGTGGCGCACGAAGGTGCCCACCACGAACAGCGTGGCCGCGATGCCCGCCACGGCGATGAGCACGGGGAACACGGCCCACGGCGAGCTCCACTCCAGCTTGACGATGGGGATGGCGTCGCACGCCGTGTGGTTGGCGTTGGGCCGCAGGTCGAAGCGGCACATCTTGCAGGTGAAGGTGTCCGCCTGGTACTGGTAGCCGTCGCAGTTCTCGGCAGTGCCAGCAGCACGGGATGCCCTTGACCGTACTTCTCTGCGCTGGCCGGGCCTGCAGGGCTTGCTGCAGATGGACGAGGGGACGTCGCTGCGAGGCGCATCCGGGCCCACTTGCATTCCTCTTGGTCTTGAGGAGAGGATGAATAGGAGATAGGAGATAGGAGATAAGGAGTGAGAGGGATAGTTGGTACTCGGGACCCAACTGCTGGCATATTTAGGGCCGGGCAATTTGCCAAAAATGCGTTATATCCCGATATTGGTTCATTATCGTCTGGATATATGATTTTTTTTTTTTATTTTTTTATTTTTTCATTGATGTTTTTCATGGTGAATTCATATAAATAAATCGTCTTGTATGTAAATGAAACAACATTGTAAAGCCTATTGTGTTATTTACTCCTGTGTATATCACCAATGACAATTTTTGATAAAGTAATCATCAATATATGTGGATATAACAGTAATTGGCTATGTGGGCAAGATGGCAAAAAATAGTACAGCGAGAACAGTCTGGGAATGATGACGTTTCTGCAGCCGTTAAAAGACCAAGAACACTTTCTGCCACAGTCCATGATCCATATCATGATCGAGCGTCAACAGTACGTGCTATTAATCAACCGTGACCATTATTCTCCACCAACATTTCCGCTGGAAATCTAAACAATAACACAAAAATATTCCCTCAGACACTCCGTTCAATTAACGTTTCCTTCAATTCACTTCTCTTGGATCTTTTAAAACCGTCAGCGGCCGACGAATCCGCAGTCAAACAGACGGTACAGCTCCTCGTCGACGGCTCGACGCGAGGCTTGATCCTCCTCAACGGAGACAACGTTGTTTTAATAGCGAGAGCCCCGCATGTCTTCGTCTTCGTCTTCGTCGTCGTCGTCTTTATCTCGGCGGAAACATCGCCGCTTTTTTTTTGATGAGCAACAAAATCTAAAGGCGTGTCGTGTCAGCCCTTTAATTGAAGGCGGGGAAATTAAATTGCGCGTCGCGTCTTCGCGCGGCGCTGTACTGGTAATCTTAAGACTCGGGGTACGAGGTCTGTGTTGCGTGACGGCGTTCTGTTCTTGGCACGCTCGCCGCCGCCGCGCCGCCGCTCACGGAGGCTTAATGAACTGAAATAGCGTCGGGGAAATTCAATCATCCCCCACACACACACACACACAATGGCATACGGAGGTTAATGTGATTGTTGGGGTTTCTGAAGCGATATTGAAGCCCATATGGTGTCGTTTAGCCTCGTCCTTCTTCTATATACTGTACACACACACATCAAGGTGTTTGCACACACACATTATCCCGGGTCCTCGTGAAATTGCGCCGAAAACTCTCTCCGTCTATCGAGCATCCTCTCACAACCTAGCGCGCGTTAACGGTCGGGTAAATCCGTACGTCTAAGTGGAGGTGATCCGTCCAGTAGCCGATGATCTTGTACTCCGTGGTGCCGTTGGTGATCTGGTACTGGTAGATCTCGTAGCGACCGGGGGCGTCTCCGTTCACGTTGAAGACCACCGGAGTGCCGGCAATTCCCTGGGGGGGCGCAAAAAAAAAGGAAATTGTCAAATGTTAGCTTCGCGCCCAATTTTCACAGATCTTCCTGTCAGGGCCAGGGGCGTCAAACATGCAATTTTAGAAAAGCGATTGATTTCTTCTTTCCTTGGTGATTTGTTCACTTTATCCATAATCACACAAAAAATGTGTTGTAATTCGTACAGATAACCACCGGGCTGCACAGGGTTGCAATGTGCATTTTCCGAGTCCAGGGATCTGGCGACGGAGCTAAGACTGGCGACGGAGTTTCGCTAACACTTTTCAGTCAACCCTCACTGACAATGCATTGCGACGCCGCGTTCAAGAGGAATACTAGAAACAAGAGAAAGGAATAAAACAAGTTGGCCTCAATCTCTCAGACTCGAGCCTTGTGTATATTTCACCGGTTTAATCACGGTAATGAGAAAGTCGTGCACAGAGAGAATAAATCTTCTATTACTCTCTGCGCACAAAATCACATCAAAAACTATTTTTGTGAGCGCGGCCCCCGCTAAGTAGCATTTGGTCTGCGGCCCTCAACCTCATTTATTTATAAAGTGTTATTTTTGTGCGAAACATCAACAGTAAGCGGACGACGAGGGAAACGCACAAAAACACACAAAAAAAACTCACTGCAAGCAAACAAACAAACAAACAAACAAAGTTCAAATCATTGGCTCGACACTATTTTTATTCGCCGGTTGTAGCGTCACCAAACAACGTCAGCGTTTCCAATTGACCTACTTCATTGAACGCCATCGCCCGGGGAAAACAACCCCCCCCCCCCCCCCCCCCCCCGATGTACACAGTCTAGCGCGCGCCGTCGGGGGCCTCCGGGTCGAGCGCCGACGTGGCGAACGGCCGCCTCGTAATGACGGCGGCGAAATGGATGCTGGCAGGCGTCCGACGCCCGACGCCCGACGCTCGACGCTCGCCGCTCGCCGCAGCCTCCGTGGAGCCAACGGGGGCCGGGCCGCCGCTGTCTGTTCGCATTCGCACATCGCTTCACACACTCTCCTTCGGGTTCTCTCTCTCTCTCTCTCTCTCTCTCTCTCTCTCTCTCTCTCTCTCTCTC
The DNA here is from genome assembly GCA_002895965.2 of Coryphaenoides rupestris. Classification (NCBI taxonomy): domain Eukaryota; kingdom Metazoa; phylum Chordata; class Actinopteri; order Gadiformes; family Macrouridae; genus Coryphaenoides; species Coryphaenoides rupestris. The sequence continues at coordinate 928 of PIJE02007272.1, read as the reverse complement.
TCATGCTCTCAAGAGTGATAACGGACGACAACACGGATTCCGATTATCGGCATTGGATTCGCGTGCCCTTTCACGTTGGCTTTCCACACACACACACACACACACAGCACCACACACACACACACACACACACACACACACACACACACACATCTCTAACTCCCTAACGAGTGTGTGTGTTTCTGTATGTGTGTGTGTGTGTGTGTGTGTGTGAGAGTGTGTGGGTATGTGAGGTATTTTTCATTTATGAAGGTCTGTGGGGGGGGGGGGGGGGGGGGGGGGGGGGGGGTGGGGGGGGGGGGGGGTGCGGGTGGAGGCGGGTGCATTTGGAAGTGCAGGAGCATGAATAACATTCTCTCTGTTGTGAGTTTATCCCGTTTGCACACATTTCACACGTTGTCTTCGGCACACACACACGCAACACGCACACACACACACACACACACACACACACACACACACACACACACACACACACACACACACACACACGCGGCTACGTCCTGTTTTCCTGAAAACATTCAACATCCAAAACGGGGGGAAAAAAATCGTGTTTATTTTCTGCCGACAAACTCGTGTGAACTAAGAGGGTTTTCTTTGCGGGAGGAAATTTGATTAAGATCCCAAACGCCGATAAAATAAACACCTCATCAAAATGGATTCTATACCCGCGGCTCGGATAACGTAGAGAATCTAACTTTTGGGGTCGCTAAGCAGAATTCCAAAATGCTGTACGGTGTTGGAGTTACCACAACCCCCGTAAAAATACATTAGACGACTAAAATGTGCCGAAAACAGATAAGAAGTTAATGTAAAAGTGAACACAAAAGGCGTGAAGCGAGAGGTACCGGGATTAAATGTCCTCGCGTGAGGCTTTACATCGCGCTTAATCTGGACAGAGGAGGAGGAGGAGACTCTCTCTTTTTTT
>PIJE02007271.1:7500-12964 GCA_002895965.2 Coryphaenoides rupestris | reverse complement strand
GTGTGTGTGTGTGTGTGTGTGTGTGTGTGTGTGTGTGTGTGTGTGTGTGTGTGTGTGTGTGTGTGTGTGTGTGCCCGTGCTCGCTGAACCACATCGGCAGCAAACAAAGGGTAAGTGGGGGGAATCTGGGCGAGATGGACTGGGTGGTATTTTTCCGAACAAATGATGATGTTACGAAATTCTGCTCACGCACACCCCGCTGTCTACGGAATGGTGTGATGCCTGTGTGTGTGTGTGTGGGAATGCGAAGGCGGTTACGGACATGGGAATACCTGGAATTGTTTTCGCACCTCCTTGTTGTTCTGCCGGGTCCCCAATAGGTCCCCCGTTTTGGCCTCACGGAAAATAAAAAATGTTTTTGGGAGCTGAACATCGAGGTTTTCAGGAAAACACCTTCCAAGGTGGAGATATATTCAGTAATGACTTCACTTTTTGCATGGCAATGTGTTTGTGAATAAATTGGTTTTCTGGTGGTGTGTGACTCATTTATAGGACAATAAATGTGTGTGTGTGTGTGTGTGTGTGTGTGTGTGTGTGTGTATTAAAAATATCTGTATATGTGTGGATGGGGCTTACATTTTACACCAAGTGTGTGTGTGTGTGTGTGCGTGCGTGCGTGTGTGTGTGTGTGTGTGTCTGTGTGTGCGTGTGTGTGTTTGTGTGTGTGCGTGCGTGTGTGTATTAAAAATATCGGAATACACGTGGATGGGTGTAATGGAAAATGACATCGATAAGCATCGTCACGTATTATGCATGCGTATATGTTTCTCTTCACTACAGACCATCTCCTATCAAGGACACATTCAGCCTGGTTAATGTCTGGTCACGGACTCTAAGTGAAGCTGGTGTATGGTTCATGGTCGCCATAAACCCTTAAGTGAACTAATGCTCCAAAGTCTTGCACATCTGTAGGGAGGGCTGTTAACGTGCAAAAGAGCCATGTTTGGGCGGGAAAATGACTAGTGGTCATGGTCCTGATCTCCCGTCTCCCTCTCTCTCTCTCTCTCTCTCTCTCTCTCTCTCTCTCTCTTTGTGCAGTTGGAGACTCTTGAGGACAGGCCGGCCTCCGGATTGTTCCACGAGTGTCTCCCAGGGGTCAACATCTCAACACGCGCGTCATGTCCGTGTAAACAAGTGTCAACGGCCAAAAACTCAAACTCCCCCCTCTCCGGCCACTCGGTGTGATTTTCTTTGTGTCGGGCGTCTGCCTTGGTTCCCCTCTTGAAACGCCGACATCGACTTGATCTCTGCGGTGTATCGGAGAGCCAAGTGGATATTACTGTGACGAGCCAAAAGTGTGCTCGCTGTGATAATGGTCCGTGGCTCCCTATCGCCGGTCGCCAGCTTGACACGTGGACGTGGCTGAGGGTCTGAGAGGCCGCTTCAGCGTGAGGCCGCGGTTGGCGGCGCATGACGACGCATTCGTGCCGCGTGCCACGGACACAAACACACACACAAACACAAACACAAACACACACACACAAACACAAACACGCACACACAAACACAGACACGTGGATTGAAACGCATGGATTGAAATACGAGTGTGTTTATAGCCTCACTCGCTCCCGGAACAAAAGGTACACACGTGCACAGTTATTTGAACAATGAAAGGACACACAAATGCACGTGCACGTACACACACGCCCACACACACACACACGCAGACACACACGCACACACACACATACGGTATGCATTATATACAAATGGTTTTTTTGTTAATACATTCCCAGAACGACAGACTTACACACACAGTCAATTAAACAAAGAAAAGACACACATACACACACACACACACACACACACACAGCCCAAATGGACGTGTTTATAAAAACACGCTGAAAGCAGCAGACTCACACGCACAGTCAATTAAACAAAGAGAAGGCACAGGCACACACACACACACACACACACACACACACACAAACACACGCATTCCATATGGACATGCTTTTTAAACACTCTCCCAGAATAGCAGACTTACACACACAGTCAATTAAACAAAGTAAAACTCTCTCTCACACACACACACACACACACACACACACACACACACAGAGGCACACACACACTACAAGGAGTGTGCCACTTGTTTTAATCCTTGTGACATCTGTGAGGCGATCGTCTGTGAGGCCCCCCCCCCCCCCCCACCCAGTGGAAGACCCACATGGTATCTACACAATGCAAAGCAATTAAGTGCCTAAAGGCCACTCACACACCAACAATCACAGGGTGGTGGGTGGTGGTGGAGGTGGTGGTGGTTGTGGGTGTGGTGGGTGGTGGTGGGTGGTGGTGATGTGTTGCACCGCCCGGGCTCCGGCTAATTGTTGGATGTGTTAGCAAACTGTTTACAATCCTTCACAGCATGAATTACAAGAATAAAGTCACAGCTATCAATGCCCACCCCCCCCCCCCCACACACACACCCAACACACACACACACACACACACACCCTCCACACCCAACACACCCAAAAAAAACCCACAATGTTTCCCGCCTGTTTCATTCTCCACTGGTTGTTTTGGTGAGATCCACATCTTATCTGGAACACCACGCTCCGAGATATCGGAGGCGTGTTTGAGCCACGTGCGATGTACAACGTGTGGGTGCCTGTGCGCTTGTCAGTGTGTGTGTGTGCGTGTGTCTGTGTGCGTGTGTGTGTGTGTGTGTTTGTTTTATCTCGCCGATAGCAATCTCTTTGTAGATTTTCATTTCGCCTGAGAAATCAGCTGTTACGGTCTGTACCGTGCGCTGAGGAGTGCTACGACAATTAAGCATACAAACTGTTGATTTCTTTTGTGTGTCCCCACCCCCTCCCTCTCTCTCTCTCTCTCTCTCTCTCTCTCTCTCTCTCTCTCTCTCTTCCTTCTCCTCACCGCGTGCTAAGCAAGCTGTTAGCAGTGACTCGGAAGTAATGAATCCATAAGGACGAGCCCATATCATTTCTTAAAGATCGTAATGATACCCAATTTGACCGCCCGCTCATTTGCCCCACTGCCGGCCCCAAGAATTAACGTTAAGTGGCCCCGAAAAGAACTACAATCTAAATGGGGGCTCTTGATTCTTCAATTAGGGGGGGGGGGGAGAAGAGGAGGAGGGGGAGGTTGGGCGGGGAGGTGGGGGGGCGGGGGCAAGTTTAAATGGTTCTTGGACTCACTCTGCTCGGCCATTATCTACACCCGAGCCTAGGCAGACCACAATATCGCACCGCTTGGTTGGACCCTGCCCAACCACCCCCATCACTTTCTCCTCTCGTCTCGTCTGCTCTGTCTCTCTCTCTGTCTCTGTTTCTCTGGTCTGTCTGTCTGTCTTCCTGTCTCTCATCTTCTGCTGGTGATCTGTTGTCTCCTCTCTCTCTCTCTTTTGTCTCTTCCTCTGTTCTTTCTCTGTCTCCCATATCTCTCTCTCTCGTGTCTGTCTCTCTATCCTCTGCCTGTCTTCCCATTATCTTCTCTCTGTCTTCTCTCTCTTCCCCTCTCTCTCTCTCCTCTCTCACTGTTTCTCTGTCTCTGTCTCTCTCTCTACATGTCTCTCTCTTTCTGGCTGTCTGTCTCTCTCTCTGTCTGTCTCTCTATCTCTCTCTGTCTGTCTCCATATCTCTCTCTCTCTGTCTGTCTCTCTATCTCTCTCTGTCTGTCTCCATATCTCTCTCTGTCTGTCTCTCTCTCTCTCTCACTCTGTTTCTCTGTCTGTCTGTCTCTCTCTGTCTGTCTCTCTCTCTCTCTTCCTCCTCTCTCTCTCTGTCTCTCTCTGTCTCTCTCTCTCTCTGTATCTGTCTCTCTCTTCCTCCCTCTGTCCTCTTCTCTCAGGGAGCTCCGCCAGCGACTCACTGGAAAAAAACCCCACAAAAAAAGGTTATCCTGTTCAGGCATCCTGTTCTTCTTGTGGACGGACAGAGAGAGAGTGGGAGAAGGGTTGAGAGAGAGAGAGAGAGAGAGAGAGAGAGAGAGAGAGGGGAGAGAGAGAGAGAGGATACAGAGCTCATCTAGTTTCCATAGTTCTGATGTACTGCCTTCTTTTTGGCTAGCCTCTCTCTCTCTCTCCCCTCCCCATTCCCCATCTCAGTCTCAGTCTCAGTCTGCTCACAAACTGCCACCATGACTTCTGTCTGTCTGCCATTTTATTAATGAGCCCCCCCCCCCCCCCCCCTCCACCCCCCCTCCACCCCCCACCCCCGTCCAGCTCAACCAACAGTGTGTCTAACAACCTCCACAGTTAAAACAGTCAATCACAAGTCGGGAGAGGAGGGGGGGGGGAGGGGAGTGGGTCACGGCGGGAACGATTCTGGGGGTCTATTAGATTAGTCGAGTCGGCTCACTCGGCGAGATAACGACAGGACAGGTGTGTGGGTCAAGCGGAAAGATGTGTGTGTGTGTGTGTGTGTGTTGTCTGTGTGTGTGTGCGCGTGTGTCTGTGTGTGTGTGCGCGTGTGTGTGTGTGTGTGTGTGTAGGAGTGTGGGGGATTATGTTCCCACGAAAGAGAAAGAGGTTCCATTCACGTTGCGTCCAGATAAGCGCCGGGAGGTCTCGGCGACCGGTTGCTTAGCAGCCATTTCCTTTGTATTTTACATAGCGCTGGTTCTAATCCACGCGGCGACCCCGAGTGTCGGAAGCGCTCTGCTAGCTCCTCAGCTCAGTCGACCGCCATGTGACCATCATCGGTGTCACGGGGAAGGAGGAGTGATGATATTAGTTTAGTTCAGGTATTGCCCAGTGTGTCAGTGAAAGGGACAACGTGCCATTACATCTGTCTCTCACTAGATGGCACTGTTCCCACTTCCGCCATGTTGACGAGCTCTGGGAATGGACAGCAAGGTTGGCTGCTACTCTGTTTACTATTCATATTACATATTTACCGTTTCATGGTTCAGGAGAGACTTTCATCCGAAGCAAGTTACAGTGATTTTTTTTTGTCATATATATTTCAAGAGCTGGTAGGGGGCTTGACATATTGTTCTAGGACGCAGACATTGGGAATCGAACACCTTTCGTTGTGACTCAACATCCTTCTGTCGAATCCAAAAAGTCACTTAAATCAACCCCCCCGCCCCCGCCCCCCCCCCCCCCCCCCTGCCACCGAAGCCGAAAATAAGCAAGTCATCTCCCCAATCACTATGTATCCTTGTTTCACCTTAACATGATTACGGTTCATTCATATTATGGCTGTAGTCTCTGGCCGGTTCCCTTGCATGACGTTTAGCTTTATTGTGCTTACGGGCAACAACCCACTGACTGTGTCCCTCTCTTTAAGACCACCAGAGACCCTCTGACCACCTCAACCACCCGGATCCACTGATGGACCCAAGTTCCCAATTAGCTTCTTTTGAATAATGACTTCTCGTTACGGAGGGAGCCGTGGAAGTGTGTTTTAAAGACTCTGTAAACCCTCACTCCGCAAGGGGAGGAGATGTACATGAATTACTCATGTAAAACAATCATGTGTTGCTTTGCATTTAGAAG
>PIJE02007271.1:0-5000 GCA_002895965.2 Coryphaenoides rupestris | reverse complement strand
CATCAGAACATCCCCGCTTGGCAGTCGGCGAACTAAAAAAAAAAAAGGTTCTTTTGATGTTCAAGGTTGCGTTTCACCGCATTACGCCGCAGCGGCCGCTCTCGCCTTCGTCTCCACTCGACCTCGCCGCGATCTGTTATACGTCCATATTCTTACTTCTCGATCTTAGTATAGAGTGAATTCAGATGGCGACGACGCTGTTGTGAAAGGGTGGGTTCCTGACAGTTATATCCAAGGATATTCAAGATATTCAAGATTTCTTGATTGCCGTGTGTAACAAGTACAATGGAACGCTTACTCCCCATTCGCTCCCGCAGTATCTTTCTAAACATACATTCTAAACAACGCTGAAGAACAGTACCTAGTAAGTACAGCGAAAAGTATAGCAAAAGGTTTTCCGCTGAACAGTATTCTTATAAACATAAATGCTAAAACAACTCTGAACAATTAGTAACATAGAAAAATAAAGTAGTAACACAGGTAAAGTAGTAATACTTGGGCTGTTGGTGCAAAAATATTTATTATTAAATGTGTCCGCGTGCAGTACAGTCGTAAGTATAAAAGCGTAACAACTAGTAGATAGCAGCAGCAACATGTGATGGTGATGATAAGTGACCAGTACAGTACAGTACAGTACAGTGAGTGCCTGCATGCTATGTAGTCTCTCGTGTAATTGATGGTCTACCCCTCTAATCCAATAACAGTCCAATAATACAATAGTCCAATAGTCCAAAAAAGGTAGATATGGCTGCGTTCATCTGGGATCGAACCTGGTACCTTTCGAATGGGAGTCCTGCCCCCCTCATTGACTTGTACAGATATATAAAATAGCAAGATAAAATCAAAAACGTACTACCGCCTGCAATCTGTAGCCCGTTTAATAGGAAAAAAGAAATTAAAATGGTGATATATAAACACAGGAGAGAGGGGCTCCCCGGTTCTGGTGTAAGAGGTGCAGACGCTCTGTCCTTCACTCGTCTCTAGCGACTGGGCCGCTGTCACGACTCACAAGTCTCACACAGAAGTCGACAGCCTGTCAAACGTCTTATCACAACCTGCCTCCTCAATTACAAAGCAAACACGTTTCCCCCCCCCCCCCCCCCCCCCCCCCCCCCCCGAACCCCCCCCCCCCCCCCCCCGCCCCCCCCCCCCCTCCGCACACACACACACACACACACACACACACACACACACACACACACACACACCACAACACACACACACACACACACACACACACACACACACACACACACACAAACACACAAACAAACACACACACACACACACACACACACACACACACACACACAAATAAACAACACAACATTGCACTGTGTCTCGTGTCAGCCTCATATTTTTGTCAGTTTGCAGATGTACGTAAACGGTTGAATATTCCAAAGCTCAATGCTTAAATCGCATCCGTTTTTTTTATACTTTCACTGATTTCTGATTTAGAAAACAGAAATCAGTGAAGTTGTCAACAAATACATCGGTGTGGCTGTGGGTTCCTTGAATCTCAGATGTGTGTTTTTATCTGCTTCATTCCAGTTTGAGATAAATCAAAATGGCGCCCTCACAGATATCGTGTCTCGAGGGTCTTATGGGGAAGACCCGTCGCCCTGCTACAGCAGTGTGACATGGGAGGTGTAGTCTTCTCTGGTTTGCTCTGCAAAGGACTATTTATGCTTGTGCGATGGGGCCGAAGCTGTGTTTATGATGCTATAAACCATTTTGGCGCCGGCCCTAGCCCTAGCCCAAGCCCAAGCCGGCCGTGCACATTCACAGCCACAGCGTGTCTTAAGGTTAGTAATAAAAACCCCCCAGAAAATGTTTCTGCCCTTGGAAAAAACCGCCAAAATAGAGTGTGTGTCCCAACGCGGGCCTTTTGAGTGCTCCCCATGCAGTGTGCGCACGTACGTCTGTGCTACAAAAAGGTGTGTGTGTGTGTGTCAGTATGTGTGCCTGTGGCTTTGCGTGTCATCATGTCGTTCAGCGTTCACAATCAGTACAACGGCGGAATAGATTTCCCGCTGACCTGGCCGACCGCCTCCACCAGAAACAACCCGGGCGGGAACTTGGCGGCAGCCAAAGAACGGTTTTGAGAGGTGATTTGCAAGCGAGTATGGCTTCACTCAGATTACGCATTGATTCCAATTGTCCTCACCTCTGCTGCGCCGGGCCCCTCAGACGCATCATGAAGCCCACGATAACGGCGCAGAACGCCGATACTTTATGACTGATGACTCCCCCACCTAATGGCTCAAAGTTTCGGTGCCAACCGTCCACATCCGTCTCCAGCCTATCGCGGCTCACCATACATTTTCATTAGCTGTCATTAGCACTGTTTCACAGCGGTCGGTGGAGAAATTATTACCTTGACGAGGAACGGGAAGCTTTCTGTGCGCCAAACAGGATGTCAGTGAGCATATACAGCGTATGAGTGATATATTCAGTGTATATATATATATATATATATTATACACTACATTACCACATTGACTTTGACAGCCTGAATAATACGAAAAATCAAATAGAGATATACTGTATGTGGGAGTGTGGTGTTTGGTGGCTGGCTTAATTGGTCTCACCTGGCCCAGTTAGAGTCTGGGGGGGTGTGGCTACAGCCTCAACTCGCCCAGTTAGAGTCTGGGAGTGTGTGGCTATAGCCTCACCTCGCCCAGTTAGAGTCTGGGGGTGTGGGGCTACAGCCTCACCTGGCCCAGTTAGAGTCTGGGAGTGTGTGGCTACAGCCTCACCTCGCACTGTTAGAGTCTGGGAGTGTGTGGCTACAGCCTCACCTGGCCCAGTTTGAGTCTGGTGGGGGTGTGTGGCTACAGCCTCACCTGGCACTGTTAGAGTCTGGGTGGGGGGAGGTTGGCTACAGCCTCACCTGGCCCTGTGGTGCATTGGCTAATCAGTGAACCAAAGGTTAAGTCAGCCACCAGCACACACACTCAGGGAGAGCACTAGCATGCTAGCACAGGTACCATCTGCTCTGTCTGCCATTTTACCAAAAACGTTGCAATAAACCGGACTTTCCACAACAAACACACACTGTCTGTGTCCTTGGAGGAGCCCCGACCTAAACCCGATGTGTGTGTGTGTGTGTGTGTGTGTGTGTGTGTGAAGGTTGAGCTTTGGTCCCTCCCTCCCTCCCTCCGGCCCTCTTTTGATCTATACTGGAACATATACCAATGAATTGACCAATGTACCTGTTGTGCATTGAGTCTGTTTTTTGAGACGCATTGTTTCTTGGGCATGAGTTTGCCACGAGTTGAGATTTGATTCGAGCATATCGGTGAATGATTTCAAGATTTCGAGAACTTTATTTATTTGTCACATACACATACAGGAACATGCAGCGAAATGAAAAGAGGGAGAAGGAGAAGGAGAAGAGGGGAGGAGAGAAGGAGACAAGAGAGGGGAGGAGGAGAGAAGAGAAGAGGAGAGGAGAGGAGAGTATGGCAGCGTGCTCAGGAAGACAAACAAGCCAAACGGCAAACAGCTTTAATTGACGCCTACACACCTTATAACAATTTAATATGCATTTGTGTTAATGTGCGAGCGGGAGTGCGTGCATCGATGCGTCGCCGCATAGGGTGGCGAGGCAAACAGGCGGAATGTTATCAACTCACATTGTGCTTCCGTGCGCCCGTATACGTGCACATGTGTGTGACTGCATGTGTGTCTGTGTGTGTGTGTGTGTGTGTGTGCGTGCGTCGGTGTGTGTCAGTGCCACGCAGAGCGTCGCCACATCCCCTGCCGCGCCGTGCGGCGGGCGCCGAGCTAGCCGCGAGCGGGCACACGCTCAGGTTGGTCTCATTACCGAGGTAATTCCTCCCGAGCAACGGCTCCGTAATGGCCGTCGACGGTAACGACGCTTTAATAGCCCTCCACCACGCTGCCCACCGGCCAAATCCTAATACACCATTTGCTCTGTTCTGCAGGGGGGGGGGGATGAATAGAGAGGCGAACCGTTGTTATGTCCATATAGCGGAGAAATCAAAATGCAAACTCGCATAATCTGCGTCTCCGATTTCCAATCCAATCCTTTTTGATCGTCATTCTCCTAGTTTGTCTCCTCCTCTTGTATCTCGCTCCTCCCCCTCTCCCTCCCTCTCTCTCTTGCCCCTCTTTCTCTCTCTCTCTCTCTCTCTCTCTCTCTCTCTCTCTCTCTCTCTCTCTCTCTCTCCCCCTCTCTCTCTCCCCCTCTCTCTCTCTCTCCCTCTCTCTCTCTCTCTCTCTCTCTCTCTCTCTCTCTCTCTCTCTCTCTCTCTCTCTCTCTCTCTCTCTCTCTCTCTCTCTCTCTCTCTCTCTCTCTCTCTCTCTCTCTCTCTCTCTCTCTCTCTTCTCTCTCTCTCTCTCTCTCTCTCTCTCTCCTTCTCTCTCACCTCTCTTTATCCTTCCTCTCTCCCTCCTCTCTCCTCTCTCTCTGTCAGCAATCCACAGAAGACGCCCCTCCCCACCCATGCGCTGTGCGGCCTCCCCCCTCGCACGTGCCACTTGGGGGGGATCACTGACTATTGTGATATACCAGATTTTCCCTCAACAACGACTTCACATAAGAGCCCTGTACAGACTTAGTTGAAAGGATGACACACGCAAGTGTCCCCAACATATCGTGGTACTACACCCATAAAGACCCTCACCCCCCCGAACCCACCCAGGCAAGCCACCGTTCCAGCCGCCATCCCCCACCCTCCCCCCCCCCCCCCCCCGTCTCACAGTCTGCGAGCGCCTGTATATTCAGCGTGGAAGAGCAGAAAGTGTGATTCTTGAGGTCAATTACCTAACATCTAGAGTATAAATATCCGAACATAATGCTAAGTACTATTAACAATGCCAAGACATACAAACATGCAAATTACTGCTCGGGTTCACAGAGGAAACTCTGGGGGTGTTACGCAGATGTGTGTACATTAATTCGTGGCATAACATGTTCTGGGTTATTGCAGCCAACTCATAAGTTTGTTCCTTCGAGGCAATAAGCTTGATGG
>PIJE02007270.1:0-2500 GCA_002895965.2 Coryphaenoides rupestris | reverse complement strand
ACAGGCTGACAGACAGGCGGGCGGGCAGACAGGAGGTGCCGTCAGGAAGGTAGCAAGACAGACGGACAGAAAGACAGATGGACAGACAGACAGAGAGACAGACAGACAGGCAGGCAGACAGGAGGGCCGACAGAAAGGTAGCAAGACAGAGAGACAAACAGACAGACAGACAGAAAGGAGGGCCGACAGGAAGGCAGCAAGACAGACGGACAGAAAGACAGATGGACAGACAGACAGACAGAGAGACAGACAGACAGGCAGGCAGACAGGAGGGCCGACAGAAAGGTAGCAAGACAGAGAGACAAACAGACAGACAGAAAGGAGGGCCGACAGGAAGGTAGCAAGACAGAGAGACAGAAAGACAGATGGACAGACAGACAGACAGAGAGACAGACAGGCAGACAGGAGGGCCGACAGCAAGGTAGCAAGACAGATGGAGAGAAAGACAGATGGACAGACAGACAGACAGAGAGACAGACAGACAGACAGAAAGGAGGGCCAACAGCAAGGTAGCAAGACAGACGGACAGAAAGACAGATGGACAGACAGACAGACAGAGAGACAGACAGACAGACAGAAAGGAGGGCCAACAGGAAGGCAGCAAGACAGACGGACAGAAAGACAGATGGACAGACAGACAGACAGACAGACAGACAGAGAGACAGACAGACAGACAGACAGAAAGGAGGGCCAACAGGAAGGCAGCAAGACAGACAGACAGACAGACAGAGAGACAGACAGACAGACAGACAGACAGAAAGGAGGGCCAACAGGAAGGTAGCAAGACAGATGGACAGACAGACAGACAGAGAGACAGACAGACAGAAAGGAGGGCCGACCGGAAGGTAGAAAGTCAGACAGAAAGGAGGTGCCGACCGGACTTTAAAAAGACAGACAGGCAGACAGAGAAAAAGACAGACAGGCAGACAGAGAGACAGACATGCAGACAGATCATGAGAGCACGCTTGACTTGATTTGTCCTCGCGGTGTCCAACTCCAGAGCTTAAGGTCCGTGGTCATGATGGTGGGGGAGGGGGGGGGGGGGTGGGGCGGGGCGTTAAGATAAGCGATGTGCCGACGAGGGCCCCCAGCGGCCCCTATATACTGTAACTCCAGGGCCGTCACAGGAGTGTCCAGGACGGCGTTAAAATAAAATGGGAGCTGAACTGACTGTCTGTCAGCTGTATTTCAGACGGGAGTTTAATGTCTATATTAAAAAGCCTATTAATCTTTGGGAGATATACTAAATGGTTATTGCATTAGCTCGCCGGGCGGAGGTGTGTAGGTGTGTGTAGGTGTGTGTGTGTGTGTGTGTGTAGGTGTGTGCGCGCGGGCGAGCGAGCCGACGCGCACCGGAGCGTGCGAATCACCGACCAGTATGCCGGCGTACTTAGAGAGATAAAACAAATCAAATATATTGCCTTCTGTCACTGGGAAGTAGGCCGTGTGTTAACGTATTCAAGTGGAAGTTAATTACGGGGAGACATCTTTCACGGGCTAACTGACACCTGGTTGACCAGAGAGCCACTCCCCCCTCTCTCTCTCTCTCTCTCTCTCTCTCTCTCTCTCTCTCTCTCTCTCTCTCTCTCTCTCTCTCTCTCTCTCTCTCTCTCTCTCTCTCGTCTCGTCACCCCACAGCGAATATCGACCTTCCTTAAAAGCTGTCAAGTCTCTCTCTGGTTTTCTTCACAAAGCATCGCGTGTGTTGGTTCGTTGTCGGTTCTCTCCATTTCATTTTCGTTGTTTTTTTCTTGACAATTCCGCCGTTCCACAATTCCCGACGAGAGATTTGATCTTCGCTCGGTCGGCGAGAGTTCAGAACTGAGCAAACTTCGGAAATGACCGATCTTGAACCCGCTGCCGTTACTCAGAGGATTATAACCATCTAACCTCGCCAGGTGGAAGAAACTTCGAAAGAGTTTTTCAGCTGCTACGCTACGCTATGCTACGCTACGCTACGCTGCTAATCTGATGATACCTGATGATGATTCTCGGGTACCTCACACACAACACGAATTCATGACGAAGATATGTTGTTTTTATCGTATGATTTATTCACGTCGGCGATATGTATTATGAATGGAACCTCGAACCTCGGAACCTCTCGTGTACAAACCTCTCTGAATGAAACATGCGTTGCTCGTACACGAGTCTTATGAGTACCGCGCTCATCTATTGACACGTTTACACACGTACATGTCGATATGTACTATAAATAATATACATTTGTATCAGAGCATTGTGTCGTAGAGTATTTACTTAAAAGTAAAATACTGTCTTTTGAAATGTTTTAAAGGAGATAAAATGAAAGTCAAAAAATGTGTTTTGTGAAAGGCGTCGGCGCCGAGCTACAGAGTCGGTTGTGCTCTTCGAGGGATCGGGCGACAGAATCACAGCGGGACAAAAAGAAATAAAACGAGCAAATAATCGGGACAAATCTGAAAAATATGCAATATCCACTCGGTGATGTATTCCCATAACCGCGTTTGAAATGTCCCCC
>PIJE02007269.1:2038-12966 GCA_002895965.2 Coryphaenoides rupestris | reverse complement strand
AGGTGAGTGTACAGGTGTGTTGGTGGTACAGGTGAGTGTACAGGTGTGTTGGTGGTACAGGTGAGTGTACAGGTGTGTTGGTGATACAGGTGTGTGTACAGGTTAGTTGTGTGCTGCAGGACATATCAGTGAGTGACCACGTCCCCAAAGCTAGGGTCAGGACACACCTGTACACTCACCTGTACCACCAACACACCTGTACACTCACCTGTACCACCAACACACCTGTACACTCACCTGTACCACCAACACACCTGTACACTCACCTGTACCACCAACACACCTGTACACTCACCTCCACCACCAACACACCTGTACACTCACCTGTATCACCAACACACCTGTACACTCACCTGTATCACCAACACACCTGTACACTCACCTGTACCACCAACACACCTGTACACTCACCTCCACCACCAACACACCTGTACACTCACCTGTATCACCAACACACCTGTACACTCACCTGTATCACCAACACACCTGTACACTCACCTGTATCACCAACACACCTGTACACTCACCTGTACCACCAACACACCTGTACACTCACCTCCACCACCAACACACCTGTACACTCACCTGTATCACCAACACACCTGTACACTCACCTGTATCACCAACACACCTGTACACTCACCTGTACCACCAACACACCTGTACACTCACCTGTACCACCAACACACCTGTACACTCACCTGTACCACCAACACACCTGTACACTCACCTCCACCACCAACACACCTGTACACTCACCTGTACCACCAACACACCTGTACACTCACCTGTACCACCAACACACCTGTACACTCACCTGTATCACCAACACACCTGTACACTCACCTGTACCACCAACACACCTGTACACTCACCTGTACCACCAACACACCTGTACACTCACCTGTACCACCAACACACCTGTACACTCACCTCCACCACCAACACACCTGTACACTCACCTGTATCACCAACACACCTGTACACTCACCTGTATCACCAACACACCTGTACACTCACCTGTATCACCAACACACCTGTACACTCACCTGTACCACCAACACACCTGTACACTCACCTGTATCACCAACACACCTGTACACTCACCTGTATCACCAACACACCTGTACACTCACCTGTATCACCAACACACCTGTACACTCACCTGTATCACCAACAACACACCTGTACACTCACCTGTACCACCAACACACCTGTACACTCACCTGTATCACCAACACACCTGTACACTCACCTGTATCACCAACACACCTGTACACTCACCTGTATCACCAACACACCTGTACACTCACCTGTACCACCAACACACCTGTACACTCACCTGTATCACCAACACACCTGTACACTCACCTGTATCACCAACACACCTGTACACTCACCTGTACCACCAACACACCTGTACACTCACCTGTATCACCAACACACCTGTACACTCACCTGTATCACCAACACACCTGTACACTCACCTGTACCACCAACACACCTGTACACTCACCTGTACCACCAACACACCTGTACACTCACCTGTACCACCAACACACCTGTACACTCACCTGTATCACCAACACACCTGTACACTCACCTGTACTCACCAACACACCTGTACACTCACCTGTACCACCAACACACCTGTACACTCACCTGTACCACCAACACACCTGTACACTCACCTGTATCACCAACACACCTGTACACTCACCTGTACCACCAACACACCTGTACACTCACCTGTACCACCAACACACCTGTACACTCACCTGTATCACCAACACACCTGTACACTCACCTGTATCACCAACACACCTGTACACTCACCTGTATCACCAACACACCTGTACACTCACCTGTATCACCAACACACCTGTACACTCACCTGTATCACCAACACACCTGTACACTCACCTGTATCACCAACACACCTGTACACTCACCTGTATCACCAACACACCTGTACACTCACCTGTATCACCAACACACCTGTACACTCACCTGTATCACCAACACACCTGTACACTCACCTGTATCACCAACACACCTGTATCACCACACTATCACCAACACACCTGTACACTCACCTGTATCACCAACACACCTGTAGTACACTCACCTGTATCACCAACACACCTGTACACTCACCTGTATCACCAACACACCTGTACACTCACCTGTATCACCAACACACCTGTACACTCACCTGTATCACCAACACACCTGTACACCACTGTATCACCAACACACCTGTACACTCACCTGTATCACCAACACACCTGTACACTCACCTGTATCACCAACACACCTGTACACTCACCTGTATCACCAACACACCTGTACACTCACCTGTATCACCAACACACCTGTACACTCACCTGTATCACCAACACACCTGTACACTCACCTGTATCACCAACACACCTGTATCACCAACACACCTGTATCACCAACACACCTGTACACTCACCTGTATCACCAACACACCTGTACACTCACCTGTATCACCAACACACCTGTACACTCACCTGTATCACCAACACACCTGTACACTCACCTGTATCACCAACACACCTGTACACTCACCTGTATCACCAACACACCAGTACAACCTAATGAGCAGAGCTACAATGCCTCTAAACCAACACAGGATCAGACCAAGAGCACAGTCCTCTGCAACTGGAGGCTCTGGTCTACGTAGCGTGACAATGTTTGGCCCAAGGCCACCAACATGTTTGATTTAATAATGTGGGAATTTTCTCCTGTTTTGCTTTCATTTGCTCTGAGGCCAGATTAGAGCCGGTCCTTTTAAAGGCTGAACTTTACCGCTCAACCACTGTCAGGATGCAATATGAACATCTGGATCCCTGGATGAGCTGTGTTGTACTCCTGTAATGCCCTTCTAGTCTGCCTCATCTGGGCTCTGCTCTGGTGCTGGGCTGGCTTGCTGACCACCCGCGTTACACATGCCACAGGTTCGAATCCCAAAAGACTGAAGACTGAACCGTCCAGGCAGAAGAATGACCTGCAGAGACCAGGAGAGGAAAAACACATACATTAGATGAGACCCAGGATGTAGAGACCCAGTAGAGACCCAGGTAGAGACCCAGGTAGAGACCCAGGTAGAGACATGGTAGCTCACCATTAGCTTTCTGTCAAGACACGTTAGCTTTATGGAAGCACAATCTTAGCCGTGCTCTGCTAATATTAGCTCCAGTAGCACATCTCTAACCTCAACCAACTGAATATGATTTAGGAGCTGGAGGTCAGGGTTAATGTGGGGTCATGGTCAGGTCAACATGGTGGATACACACACACACACACACACACACACACACACACACACACAACAACACACACACACACACACAAGCACACAAACACACACACACACACACACACACACACACACACACACACACACACACACACACACACACACACACACAGATAGACAGTTATACATAGAGATATGAGAGATATAGACAGTTATACATAGAGATATGAGAGATATAGAGTGTTGTTATACATAGAGATATGAGAGATATAGACAGTTATACATAGAGATATGAGAGATATAGACAGTTATACATAGAGATATGAGAGATATAGACAGTTATACATAGAGATATGAGAGATATAGACAGTTATACATAGAGATATGAGAGATATAGACAGTTATACATAGAGATATGAGAGATATAGACTGTTATACATAGAGATATGAGAGATATAGACTGTTATACATAGAGATATGAGAGATATAGACAGTTATACATAGAGATATGAGAGATATAGACAGTTATACATAGAGATATGAGAGATATAGAGTGTTGTTATACATAGAGATATGAGAGATATAGAGTGTTGTTATACATAGAGATATGAGAGATATAGATTGTTATACATAGAGATATGAGAGATATAGAGTGTTGTTATACATAGAGATATGAGAGATATAGACTGTTATACATAGAGATATGAGAGATATAGACAGTTATACATAGAGATATGAGAGATATAGAGTGTTGTTATACTTAGAGATATGAGAGATATAGAGTGTTGTTATACATAGAGATATGAGAGATATAGACAGTTATACATAGAGATATGAGAGATATAGACAGTTATACATAGAGATATGAGAGATATAGACTGTTATACATAGAGATATGAGAGATATAGAGTGTTGTTATACATAGAGATATGAGAGATATAGACTGTTATACATAGAGATATGAGAGATATAGACTGTTATACATAGAGATATGAGAGATATAGTGTTGTTATACATAGAGATATGAGAGATATAGACTGTTATACATAGAGATATGAGAGATATAGACTGTTATACATAGAGATATGAGAGATATAGACTGTTATACATAGAGATATGAGAGATATAGACAGTTATACATAGAGATATGAGAGATATAGAGTGTTGTTATACATAGAGATATGAGAGATATAGACTGTTATACATAGAGATATGAGAGATATAGACAGTTATACATAGAGATATGAGAGATATAGAGTGTTGTTATACATAGAGATATGAGAGATATAGAGTGTTGTTATACATAGAGATATGAGAGATATAGACAGTTATACATAGAGATATGAGAGATATAGAGTGTTGTTATACATAGAGATATGAGAGATATAGAGTGTTGTTATACATAGAGATATGAGAGATATAGAGTGTTGTTATACATAGAGATATGAGAGATATAGACTGTTATACATAGAGATATGAGAGATATAGACTGTTATACATAGAGATATGAGAGATATAGACTGTTATACATAGAGATATGAGAGATATAGAGTGTTGTTATACATAGAGATATGAGAGATATAGAGTGTTGTTATACATAGAGATATGAGAGATATAGACTGTTATACATAGAGATATGAGAGATATAGACTGTTATACATAGAGATATGAGAGATATAGTGTTATACATAGATATGTGTACAGGTGTGTTGGTGATACAGGTGAGTGTACAGGTGTGTTGGTGGTAAACAAAAAATACTTACAAAAACGATATAAAAACGCAAAACGCAAAGGAACAGGTGAGTGTACAGCAGTGTGTTGGTGGTGGACCGCGTGGAGTGGTAGCACGGTGTGTTGGTGCCGGTAACAGGTTGAGCTGTGTACTAGGTGTGTTTGAGTGTTACAGGTGAGTGTACATGGTGTGTTGGATGGTACAGGTGAGTGTACAGGTTGTGTTGGTGATACAGGTGGAGTGTACAGGTGTGTTGGTGGTGGAGGTGAGTGTACAGGTGTGTGGTGGGTACAGGTGAGTGTACAGATGTGTTGGTTGTACAGGTGAGTGTACAGGTGTGTTGGGGGCTACAGTGAGTGTACAGGTGTTGTTTGGTGGTACAGGGAGTGGTTACAGGTGTGGTTGGTGGTAACAGTGAGTGTAACCAGTGTGTGTTGGTGAATACCTAGGTTGAGTGTAACAGGTGTGTTGGTGGTACAAGGTGATGTACAGGTGTGTTGGTGGGTACAGGTGAAGTTGTCGGTGTGTTGTGGTGAACAGGTGAGTGGTACAGGTGTGTTTGGTGGTACAGGTGAGTGTTATCAGGTGTGTTTTGGTGGTACATAGGTGAGTTTGTACAGGTGTGTTGGTGGTACAGGTGAGTGTACAGGTGTGTTGGTGATACAGGTGTGTGTACAGGTTAGTTGTGTGCTGCAGGACATATCAGTGAGTGACCACGTCCCCAAAGCTAGGGTCAGGACACAGCCTGGGGTCATAGTTCACAAGCCTTCTTTTTGCTGTGTTTGGAGAAGTTCTCAAGTGAAAGTAACACAGATTGAAAATATTACATTTACTCTCATTGTGAAGATCAGTCATTTATTGCACAACACAAAGAAAACCTTTTGTGATTCTTTTTTATAGATATATCCATATATCTAAATGTATTTAGATATGTATCTATATAGATGTATAAATAGATCCATATAGATGTAGATCTATATAGATATATCTAAATATCTAAATATCTAAATATCTTTAGATATAGATTCATATAAATTTCTATATCTGGAGGCCAGCGTGGCGTCCATGTTGTCCTGTTGCGCAGAACTAGAAGACTGCTGGTAGCTTTGGTGTCTTCATCCACCTTCTCTGTTCCACCACCACTACCTCCACCTTCTCTGCTCCACCACCACTACCTACACCTCCAATGTCACCTCCACCTCAGCCTAACTCCACCCCCCACCCTAACACCGCTCCCCACCCTAACACCACCCTAACACCACCCTAACACCCTAACAGGGGTGATGGCCACCACCTCTATTCCCGCAGTGTGTCTGTCTGTCTGCTAGCCTGCCTGTCTGTCTGTCTGCTAGCCTGCCTGTCTGTCTGCATATATAGATATATGTCTATATATACAGACAGACAGGCAGGGGGGCGGATAGACAGACAGGCAGGCTAGCAGACAGACAATTAAGTGTAGCTTGTTGGCGGCTGTGCTTTCACATTAAAAGTTCTTTACTGTAAATTAAAATAAAGTATGTTCTGCTGCACGGAGCGAAAGATGATGAACGGCCTGCTGAAGCATCTGATCTGGGGAGGAGAGGAGGGAGGAGGAGCGAGGAGGAGGAGGAGGAGAGGAAAGAGGAGAGGAGGGAGGAGGAGAGGAAAGAGGAGAGGAGGGAGGAGGAGAGGAAAGAGGGAGGGAAACAGAGAGAAGGGAGAGAGAAGGAGCAGAGGAAGAGGGAGGGGGGAGGAGGCTCCAGCTCCTCCACGCTGGATAGCAGCAGAGTGATCCATGGGCTGCTTTGAAAGGAGATCCCACAACAGACTCACGAGGGCCTGACTAATTCCAGATGCGGCTGAACAAAGAGGACACACACACGACTCCCCTCGGGCTGGCGGCCACTGGCTATTCACTGGGTGCCAACTCCCACTTCACAGGGAGGAGGAGGAGAACGATGGAAAATCCATTTAGATTACGTAGACAGAGGACTCTCTACACTTTCCTGCAGAAGCTTTGGACGCAGAGCGAGAGCTGAGAAGAGCCACCTTCAGAGGAAAACTCCTGAGAAGATGTGCAGCATATGGACCTCATCACGTTGTGCACAACACACCGTCCCTTCAGGACAAGTCCACAGTTAGTGAGCAGAAGATCTACTGCAGCAGACCCTCAAGTCCACAGTTAGTGAGCAGGAGATCTACTGCAGCAGACCCTCAAGTCCACAGTTAGTGAGCAGGAGATCTACTGCAGCAGACCCTCAAGTCCACAGTTAGTGAGCAGAAGATCTACTGCAGCAGACCCTCAAGTCCACAGTTAGTGAGCAGGAGATCTACTGCAGCAGACCCTCAAGTCCCACAGTTAGTGAGCAGAAGATCTACTGCAGCAGACCCTCAAGTCCACAGTTAGTGAGCAGGAGATCTACTCCAGCAGACCTCAAGTCACAGTTAGTGAGCAGAAGATCTACTCCAGCAGACCCTCAAGTCCACAGTTAGTGAGCAGGAGATCTACTCACAGCAGACCCTCAAGTCCACAGTTAGTGAGCAGGAGATCTACTGCAGCAGACCCTCAAGTCCACAGTTAGTGAGCAGGAGATCTACTGCAGCAGACCCTCAAGTCCACAGTTAGTGAAGCAGGAGATCTACTGCCAGCAGACCCTCAAGTCCACAGTTAGTGAGCAGAAGATCTACTGCAGCAGACCCTCAAGTCCACAGTTAGTGAGCAGAAGATCTACTCCAGCAGACCCTCAAGTCCACAGTTAGTGAGCAGAAGATCTACTGCAGCAGACCCTCAAGTCCACAGTTAGTGAGCAGAAGATCTACTGCAGCAGACCCTCAAGTCCACAGTTAGTGAGCAGAAGATCTACTGCAGCAGACCCTCAAGTCCACAGTTAGTGAGCAGAAGATCTACTGCAGCAGACCCTCAAGTCCACAGTTAGTGAGCAGAAGATCTACTGCAGCAGACCCTCAAGTCAACAGTTAGTGAGCAGAAAACCCTCAAAACTCTGGCCCATGAAGAACTCTTCAGGCACCCATCAATCAAGCGGAGGGTAGTGGAGGGTAGTGAGGGTAGTGACGACAGTGTCCTCTGTCTGCTAGCCTGCCGTCTGTCTGTCTGCTAGTCCTGCCCTGTCTCTGCATATATAATAATGTTCTAATTATAACCAGACAGACAGGCAGGGGGCGGATAGACAGACAGGCAGGCTAAGCATGACAGACAATTAAGTGAAGCTGTTGGCGCTGTGGCTTCACATTAAAGTTCTGTACTGAAATTTAAAATAAAGTTATGTTCCTGCTGCACGAGGCGAAAGATGATGAACGGCCTGACATGAAGCATCTGATCTGCGGGAGAGAGGAGGCGAAGGAGGAGGACGAGAGGAGGAGAGGAAGAGGAAGAGGAGAAGGAGAGGAAAGAGGAGGAGGGAGGAGAAGAGAGGGAAAGAAGGAGAGGAAAGAGAGGAGAGGAAAACAGAGAAGAGAGGAAAGAAGGAGCAAAGAAAGAAAAGGGAGGGAGAGAGAGACACGCACGCTATCGCATACAGACAAGCGAATAAGCAGCAAAACTAGAGATCACATCGAGGGCTCATATGATGAGTATAGATCCTACGGCAACACCTACCGAAGGTTGCAGCTACTGGAAGGCACGAGAGAGACGAAGATCGCAAGCTCACAGTGCGCACGGGACATATAGGAGAGAATTACTGATTAGAGAGGAAAGAGACGCAAAGTACCACACAGCACGACTCACACTTATCGGCTGCTAGCGGGCTCACTGGCTATTATAGTCATAATAGGGCTCACACGCGCAGCTACACTTGAAGCTACAACACAATTCAGAGGGAGAGGAGGAGAAAGATGATGGATGCACAAACCATTAGATCAGACGGATGAGACAGAGGACTCTCACACAAACATACTACACTATGCGAGAGAGGAACGGGACGCATAGAAGTCCGCGGAAGAAGCTTAGAAAGTTCCCAGTCCAGTCTTCAGAGGAAGTTTAGCGCGCGAAATCGCTTGAGGAGAAGATAGAAATGGTGCTGGGTCATTAATCGAACCCACACTTTTGGGTGCCCATACATGACAGGGTTTTACAGAAGTGGAAGTGGTGTCAGAAACAGCGAAACTAATGACAACAGAAAAGACCGCACAGATGATAGGACAGATGGAGATGGAGACAGAGAATGATAGCCAGAATGACCTGAAAAGGTTTGGTCTGCAATTCGATCACAGATGTAGGATTAGTAACATTACGTGCTAACCCAGGTAAGAATCCAGATTAAGACAAAAAAAATGGAGCTAAACTCCATGGCGAAAACAGTACTACGTAGAAACCAGAGGCTGAGATGGGAATAGAAGCCCCTACCAAATAGAGGGTTTATAGGCTGCGGGTTGCTACTTGATAGAAACACAAAAAGCGATTAAATCGCAAAGAAAACACATCCCTTGAGCTTCGCAGTATAAAAGCGGACAAACAAAGATGGCGGTAGTATTCATGATGCTAAGAGCTTTGTAATGAAGTGGTAGAGGATATGCAGGCAGAAGTTCCAAAATCCCACATCACTGCTTGACCAACGTTACCTCCTGAATGCTAAATATTTTAAGCAGTGATTGACTTATGTGGCAGACATTTTTTAGGTGTGGCCACTATGCAGAGGAAAGAGACATATAAGTTTGCTCTCACACCAGTACTACGACATATCACTATTCACAGATAACTAGATCCACAGTATTTGTAATAAGCACCACAGAGGTTTCTTTAACATTCTCCACATCAGGGTATACTCTCAGTATCACACGATGACAGGAATAAAGATGAGCACAGGTAATTCTTGAGACATCAGCAACACCTTCAAGCCACAAGACAGAGACTACTCACCATCTTACTCCCTTCAAGACATGACAGAACGGATTCACATAGCAGGCAGACCTTCAAGTTCACAGTAGCAGGAGATATCTACCACGGCAGGACCTCATCCACAGGTAGTGGAAGGCAGAAAACTACTTAGGCAACAGACCCTCAAGGTCACGGAGTGGAGGAAAGGAACATCCCCAGCGACCCCCAGGCCACATTAGAAGCAAAGATCTTACTAGCAGCCCCCAAGGTCCAGGCAAGTGTTAGGTGGACGGAGATCACTGCACAGGCAGGCCACTGAGAAAGGACACCAACCAGAGTAGGTGGGAGCAAGGAAGAGATTTCGAATTCTGGCAGGGCAGACCGCACTCCAAAGGTTCCACAGCATTCAGGAAGTGGTAACGACATGCACTACGACAGCGCAGACCTCAAGGTTCCACAGGTTTTTAGGGGAGGCATTAAGATCTTTATCTGCAGCTCGACCCACAAGTTCACAGAGTTGGAGCAAGATGAGAACTATTTACTCCATGCAGGACCCGCAAGCCAAAGTTTAGTGAGCAGGGAAGGCAAATTGGCAGGTTCTAAGACACTGCAAAAGCTCTTAGAGTGGTAGCTGGAGTCAGGAGCATCTACTGTACTGAGCAGATCCCGTCGCTAAGTCACAGTTTGAAGGAGCGTAAAGATCTACTTTGACAGCCTACCCCAAGTCACAAGTTTTAGTGAGCAGAAATCTAAAGCAGACTCGCAATGTACACAGTTAGTGGAGCAGGAATCTACCTCAGCAGACTCAGAGTCCACAGTTAGTGAGCGAAGAAAAGTATACTTACTGCAGCGAGACCCTCAGTCCGACAGTAGTGAGCAGGAGAACTCCACGACAGACTCAAAGTCACAGTTAATGAAGTCATACATAATCAACATTTCGCGCGCTCAGGCTAAGAAGACCTCGTCGAACGTACACAGTTAGTGAGCAGAAAGACATCTAACTGGCAGCAGATCACCTCAATCCACAGTTGTGAGCAGGAGATTCTACTCCAGCAGACACTCATTGTCCAGCAGTTATGAGCAGGAGAATCTACTGC
>PIJE02007268.1:10000-12969 GCA_002895965.2 Coryphaenoides rupestris | reverse complement strand
ATGGTGGAATTATTACTCTGCCATTTAGCCAGACGCTTTTTGGCCGAAGTGACTTTTTAGATTGGGTCCTTTTGGAGCAGGTAGCGGAGGGAGTTCACCTCTAGCTCTAGGTCGCCGCTTGGGTAGACCGCGGGCATTGGGTACCCAACAACCCACTGGAAGTCAAACTAGCCTAGCCACTAGCTGCCTAGCCACTAGCTGCCTAGCGACTAGCTGCCTAGCCACTAGCTGCCTAGCCACTAGCTGCCTAGCCACTAGCTGCCTAGCCACTAGCAGCCTAGCCACTAGCTGCCTAGCCACTAGCTGCCTAGCCACTACACAACCACACTGTGTGGTGCGCCGGGGGCTCCGTCAGTTTCTCTGTCTCTCGGGGTGGGAGGACGAGACGCTGTTCCTCTGTATGGCAGACAAACACGACAGTGACACCGTGTGACCTTTCACCATACATGCATCAAAGTTGGGCTCGGGATGAACACGCGTGTTCCCGCCGCTAAAGGCTGGATGCGCTCGCTCGCTCCAGAACTACAAAAAAACCCAATTTTCCTCAGCGTTGTTGCGGGTCGTTACTCCTCAACGGCACGAGCATGTCGGGCTGGCGAGGGTTAAGGAGATCACTTGAGTCACCTTCCAATAAACGAATCTCCCGAAAATACATTAGAAAACAACACTTCACTCCGCTCTGATCTAAGGTGTATGTTTATTGCTCCGAGTCGATGCAATAAAAACGGCTTCCGAGACTTTTTTTTAGAAACTCCATCTAACGGCTGAAGAGAAATATTGGCTTTGAAGTCTATAGTAAAGGAAAGTGCGACTGGATATTTTATGGCGGTTCAATGGTTTAGAGCAAGCGTTTTCTATTAGCGTCTATAATTGAATAGAAAGTTCCTTTTTTTTAAACGCAAGGAGCCTTTCGGAAAGTACACGTCGGTCACGCCACGGTAAATTAAAAGCAAAACTCAAAATGGCCCGCAGTGCTTCCACCGCTGCGTTTGGTACAGGAGGAGTATCTGTTCCTTTGGTGGCAAAGCTACACTCGTGCCGTTTCTTCCTCGTGAATACATGTCGTGATTTAGTTAAGGTTCCATGTTGTCCTTTTTCGATGACTAAAAGCCTAAAGCTAGTACCCACGTTTAAAACACCTGAGCGCCGCCACCAGGCAAAAATCATTTGTTTGCAAGGCTGGCATCGGCGTGGCAACCGAGGTGAACTCAGCAGGACTCCTCGCCGCTCGGTTGTCGAGAAACGAACGCAATTTACAGAACTATTCGTTGGCCTCCATTTGTTTTAAATCCGTATTTTGTGGGCCGACGTTTTCCTTTCGAAGTCAATTATTTTACAGAACACTCCAAAATGTTAACCTTCTCTTAAGTTGTGTTGACAAGATGTGTCTGACCTTTTCAAGGTCTTTGCGAAAAGGAAAAAGAAAAAAGGAGGGAAATAAGAAGAGGAAGTGAGGGTGTGTGAGGAAGGGTTTTTTTTTTCCTCTGCCTCTAAATGTCCTCGGCGTTTCCACTTTTCCGAGTCCAAATCAATTTGGGCAGAGTTCCACCCCGGCCGCTACGGAGCCCCGCGGACGACGAAGAGACTCCCGCTCTGAGCCGTGATGAATGAGCTCTCGACGCTAACGTTCGGATAGCTCTTGTTTATAGCGTCGGAACATAATGTACCATAAATCCAAACCCCCACTTTTAAGCTCTCAGATAACATTTTATCCAATTCACCGGCTCCTTCCTCGGCTGATTAAAAGGCAGTTTTTGTGTCGCGCCTGAATCCCCTTCTTCCCCCTCTTCTCTCCTCTCCTTTTTCATCTTTCATCCGCCTTGGCCACGATGAACCGTCGCGCGATCCGTCGTTCCCACACTGTCTCCGTCCCGCTAATGTTATCTCCATATCCCTTCCATTCCCCTTCTATCTCTTCTGTACGAGCCGCAGAACAAGGTAAAGGGAAAGTGCCAAAATAATTCAATGCAGATTTCGTTTTTTTTTCGCGTTACTTATTGTCTCGCGGTCGTGGCGCCGGTTCCCCCCGCCGCCGCCATCACGACTCCACATTTAAATCCATCTCTAAAATAGCCCGAGCTCAACACGTTAATGGCAAACGGTCTTCACGAGATGGGCTTTCTAAGGGCTAAATATTAGTCCCCGTAATTGTTATTGTGCTTAATGCCGCCCGTTCTGGAATTGGTTTAATTATACACAATTGATTAGCTGAAGGGGCGAGCGTCACTTGGGTATCCTTGCCGGCAACACGTTGTAGTTTAAAGGTTCAGTGTGTAGAATTTAGCGGCATCTCGCCGAACAGACATGGAAGAAATGGAATATAACATCCAAAACAATGTGTATAATCACTACCCAATAACCTTCCCAAACACAATGCCTTGGCCCGAACCACAATACACACTAGATAACTATCCTCTGTCTTGTTGCTACTGCTGTAAGCTGGAATAGAGCCTCCCGCTCTACAGCTTCGCTTCTTAACATTCTCTTACACAATCGCGGTGTTGGAGAACTCCAATATCGCATCCCGGCACATCATAGAGCTGTGTTGCCGCCTCCTCCATTCTAAAACGCTAGTTGGAGATCTGAGTGTGTCGCTACGAAGCGGTCGCCGAAGTCAAGGAGACAACGGGGAAATTCGGCGCAAATACTTTTATTTGCGGCCGTTATTTCGCCGTTATGCACGTGGTCCCCCACTTCATTTGAACTAGAACCTTAATTTGGGTTCGTCGTGCTTTATACGGGTTGAGAATCGGCAAGACTGACAGAGGGCAGACTTTAAACTAACTGGGCTTATACTACTATTATTATTAAATGTTCTCTGAGGCATACGTTTGAATATGTATGTTTCACATCTGCGTCTATATTTCCCGTCCTGTGTCTTCATGTACGTATGCTCACTGTTCAGTTCGGTGATTGGACTTCAGCGAAGGGGGGGGTCAAAAGAACAGCGAGTAGAGTATGCTTCACTG
>PIJE02007268.1:0-7500 GCA_002895965.2 Coryphaenoides rupestris | reverse complement strand
GTCTGGATGTGGGAAATAACAAAATCACAGCTGGGAAATATTTGATTCAGTGCGTAGCCCACAACCTGCTCCCAGCAGAGTCTCTGCGTCTCTTATCGTGGTCACGGGAACATCCGATCTCCTGACTCCAGCACCGGGAAGCCAGTGATCTCCCGTTCAGATAGCAGGGAGACAGTGAAGGGAGCCGAGACTCTAGTCGGGACTCTTACCTGCTCAGGGCCGTGGTGGTGATGGTCTATCAGAGTCTATCAGACCGTGGATAGGGACCACAGTTTACATGTGCCTCTCATTGTCAATGCAAAATATGAATCTAGTTGCAGTTTTAAGGAGCAGGAAAGAACATATTGTTGTGTTTTTTCATTGATACGGTCAACGATTGGCCATAGAATTATTTCAGTGTGTATCGCTGCTTATTCATTCCACTGAGAAACACTTCTTGCTCTCACTTTCTCTCCGTCTGTCCTCTCTCTTCTCTCTCTCCCTCTCTCTCTCTTCTCTTTCTCTCTCCCCTGTCTCTCTCTCTCTCTCTCTCTCCTTTCTTTCTCTCTCTCTCTCTCTCTCTCTCTCTCTCTCTCTCTCTCTCTCTCTCTCTCTCTCTCTCTCTCTCTCTCTCTCTCTCTCTCTCTCTCTCTCTCTCTGTCTCTCTCTCTGTCTCTCTCTCTCTCTCTCTCTCTCTCTCTCTCTCTCTCTCTCTCTCTCTCTCTCTCTCTCTCTCTCTCTCTCTCTCTCTCTCTCTCTCTCTCTGTCTCTCTCTCTCTCTTGCTCTCTCTCTCTCTCTCTCTCTCTCTCTCTCTCTCTCTCTCTCTCTCTCTCTCTCTCTCTCTCTCTCTCTCTCTCTCTCTCTCTCTCTCTCTGTCTCTCTGTCCCTCGCTCTCCCCGCCTCGCTCCTCTCTGTGTGACGTCACCTCCGTCATTCATTTCGCTGCGTGTTTATTCCTCACTCTCTTCCCGGCTTCCTTCTGCAGCCGCTTCTGCTCGGAGCATGTCGCATTACAACTCACTTCTCCCCACCCGTATCCCTCCCCCCTACGAACACCGCACCCCACCCAGCCCACACCAACCGCATCTTCCCCCCCCCACCCCCACCGGCAGCCCGTCCGATTGCATCATCCCTGGCAGTGCAGCGAGGAGGTTTTTCACCGGCGCCTCGCGTCTGGACTGATGGTCCCCTCGCCGCTCGGCTGCCCCTCCGGCCAGGCGACTCTTCCGGCGTGCCATTTCTATCAGTAATCTTTTGACCCCCGTCGGGACGCCCGGACTGCGCCCTTGATTGATTACACGGTGAATACTGACTCTTCTGTGCTTCTGGTACTCTCGGCTTCTTTTTGGCAACCACCGAAGTAAGCTCTTTTCCCCTGTATATGCAAAGATTGCGGATGGATGCCGGTGTGCCGTGTTCCGCGCGGCGCAGGCGGTTTAGACCGGTCGTCTTTGCAGCATCGTCGAATTTCGAACTTGCCTTGAGGATCAGCAGCATCGTCTGCTGGGTGGTTGGCAGGCAGGCAGGCTGGCTCGCAGTCCTGCTTCCTCCATTGCTGGGGGACACGCGTGTGCTGAGGGGTGTCCTTGATGGGTTAATCCTTATTGTGTTACTTAAGTCTTATTGCGCTGCGCTGCAAGGACATCGCCGATTACAGACCTCTGCTATGAGTTGGGTTAAGACACAATTCAAATGCATCCGTGCATCCCTATGGCCCAAGGTAGATAATGAATTATATATGTCTTGCATCTACGCGCTTATTTATTTATTGAGCTGTCTAGTCAAACAGACAGCAGCCATACACACACATATATATATATACTGTATACTGTATACTGTATACTGTATATATATACCATAGTTTTTTTTTACGTTGTTGTAACCTTCCAAGGGGGAATTTCTGTGATGACTATATATACCATGTATATATACCATTTTACCTTGTTGTAACCTTCCAAGGGGCAATTTCTGTGATGACAAAGTGGAGCTACGGGTCCCTAAGCCGCGGGTGGTGGACACAGTGCTCTGCTGACGGCTAATCTGTTTGTGTGAAATAAGCGAAATAAGCTTCCTCACAGGCCGCCGTTTGCCGCCGTTTACCTCCGTTCCGTGTTCAGCCACGACGACGTCTGGAACAGCGAGCAAACCGTCCGTCACGAAGCACCCCCCGTGGCGAGCGTCGCAAACGTGACCGGCGCAATACATCGATAAATAAATACGTGAATAAATAAAAGGCAATTATCACATTTCGCACCGAAAAAAGCGCCGCGAACGCTCAGTCAGTTGTGATTGTGCAAGTTAGTTCGGGGGAAATTCTTGTCTGATTGTCGTGCGTTTTGCTCGTGGATTCGCGTGACCGGAGGACCACAGCGGGGGGGGTTGTGTTAGGCAAACCGTGTCGCTTCTGACAACATAAGTGTATGGATGGAAAGCACGATGAGACGGAAGGCGTGTGTGTGTGTGTGTGTGTGTGTGTGTGTGTGTGTGTGTGTGTGTCCACTTAATGGCCTGATGTATTTATCCAAAGTATTTCTCCGTCGTATTTACAGTGCACCGCTCGGGGAGAAGAAGAAGAAGTAGCACTCAAGTCCCCGGAAATAAAAGCTCGGCTGATCCCCCCGCAGAAGCCCTCCGACGTGACCTCTGACCTCCCGGCATCCCCAGCAACACAAACAGACACAGACGTGTGACGGAACACACCGGCCATCGAGAACGTACACTAAAACCGCGGCACTGCAGGCCGTCCCATAATGGAAAAGAGAAGCTACCGACGCTGGCGTCTGCTGCTGCAAGAACGCTTCCATATTTTTTTTCCCCGTGGCAAGGATTCTATTCTCCCTCCTCTTTAGCGCTTGCCTGCAGCCAGTGAGCCAGCCAGTCAGTCAATCAGACAGCCAGCCAGCCAGCCAGCCAGCCGTCTCCCAAGTGTAAAAACCGGTCTCTTTGAAAGCATGGGATTTGCTTAGCAGTTTTTTTTTTCCCAAAGACCGCCACAGTCCCAAGTGTTAAAAAAACCATTAGGTTTACTCTCCTCTGTTTTGGAAAGCATTTGGGGAATTAGTTGAGGTACACTATCCAGAGGAGTACATTTTTGCTGCTCTGCCAAATTCTGCCAAATTTAACGGCGCTGCATTTGTTAACGCTTGAAATGCATCTTTCACATGGAAAATGTTTCACAAGTCAAACACGTCTACAGTCTCTTTATCGATGAGGCTGTTTTCACGATCGGATGTGAAATCCATACACAATCAGGCAAAACGGAGCTCATACCCGTCCCAGGCCCACCAAATTAGACGGAAGCCACATACTACCCAGGGTGTGTATCTAGTCGCGTTTTTTCATTTTTTTCCTTGACCCTTCACATTAGAATGGTGATATAACATGCGTACTGGCTACATTGCGGCTATTAGCTTAGTAGGATGTCGGTTTTTTTCGACTAATTTTGCTTTTTCCCCTGGTCATACCAGTCGTCATGACTGGTGGTCGTGGCACAACATTAAGGTAGTTCGTTTTCTTACGTATAGTTTCCTTCTGTGCCAACTTAGACCATCTGGCAAGATGGCTGACCAATAGAAGGACGAGACGAGTGTATTTCATGCGGTTTTGGATTTAATTAACTATACAGCCGCGAGTCCTTTAAGATGCTGGATAACCGAACCCGTATTGATCACAAATACACATCAAAGTGATTTGCATCGTTTAAGTGGAATACGCGGCGCTCTGGATGAGAAGGTCGCGGCTCCAAATGGTACACTTAATTATAGTATTGCGCCCCCAACGACGTGATTGTAGCACTCCCAAGATTATGACCCAGGGCATTCACAAGTTGATAGGAATTTACGCCGGTGTTCTGATAAGAGTCGCCGACACCAACACGGACCCACCAGGCACCACACTCTCACGCGCCAAGTTTTCGAGTGTCCTACTAATTGTGTATGATGTCGGCCAACTTTCCACTGGGGCTGAATTAAGGGGATCTCTCACTTTTCAGGTGGTTCTGCTCAAAGTGTTATGGGTAATGAGCTTTTTAAGAGCTCGACTATTATAGCCTGCAATATCCATCCCGGTCCATCTCCTCACCTCGATCCTTCCTCAGTCCTGCATACACATATCACACACTACTGCATCAACTGTGCACATCTATTTTATTAATCACGACTACAGATCATAATCCCAAATCCTCGACGGCGCGACAAGCAATATGACGGTCTGACATAATCATCTGCGATATAGAATCTTCATGACAGAGGAGCTGAGATGAGGATCCTCTCGGTAGCAACAGCCTCAGTCAGGAACCATGTCAGGAAACATCTCGTCGAATATGGGCTTTCTGAAGTCTTTGGTTGTCGCTTCTCCGGCCTCACACCGTGGGAGGTCGCTTTTGGATATTGTCCCAACCATACAGCTAACTTGTCCAAACTCTACATGGGATATTATAGTATAGTGTTAGCGCATTTCAACTGGTCCCCAAGACTTCCACTCTGGCATCGTTGACCTTCCATCAACAGTCATCCTCGGGATATACTCTAGGAAATCCCTAACGTTTCTTCGCCAAGCATTAGCCCTATATCCATTCCTTTGAGTTTCACCGGCGCAATCCCACCCATGCACATCCTAAAGAGGAATAAAGTTACCGATAGTCAGTGGCTTACCATCACCTCTGCGAGGGGATCCCACAGTCGGAACTGGAGTTCCCGTCGGATCTCTAGTTTTCGTCTTGGGGTGGGTACGGGCAGGCCATTGGAGGTATCCCGGGCCATGCAGAAACAAACGGGCGGCACCGAGTGGTAGGTATGCTCTTAACGTCGACGGCTCCTCCCATGTCTCGTGGCGCGTCAGCATTCCCTCACGACCATAGGCATTTTGTTTGATAAGCGACAGTGAAATGGATCTGCGAGCGGAGAGAGCGCAGAGAGAGAGTGATAGACGTGACGAGAGCCGAGAGAGAGAGCGAGAGAGAGCGAGAGCGAGTGAGAGAGAGAGAGCTGACGGGTGCAAATGGATGGAAAGAATGCATTTTAAGTGCAACTGGTCAGACGGCATTGTCCAGAGGCAAGACCGATAGCGGCTATCTGAAGGCTAGGTAGGTCGCGTAAAAGTGTGCTTAAATGCTATTAGGGTGACGCACAACAGCAACAGCTCCCCAAATAGGGTTCCACTAGCTTTTAGGCTTAGTAAAAAAAATATGTAATTGTTATGCGAGTAACCTAGCAACGCAGGGAATCTATTCACGACATTGGTCAGCATGCGATGGTATACGAGTCATACAAGTCATTAAAACGGTTAAAAGTAAACGCAGGACAAATATGTAATTTGTGTAAGTAGAACGAGCTTTTCACAAAAAAGCTCCTAATAGCCATTAATCGCCAACTAGGCGGCCTGTTGCCCAATTCCACGGCCATTTCAAGTTTTGCGTTCATCAGCAAGGGTGACGCCAGAATAGGCTGACATGCTTGTGCTTGTCGCTACAATGGAGCAAAAGTACAAGTGTTTAAATCCAAAACGGTGAACCATAATACGGCTAAGAGGGGCGGGATACAAACGACGTGGCGAGAAAACATTTGATGTCTGATCTTTACTTCCCCTTAAAGAAGCGGGCCGTGCTGAGACGTCCTCGACAGAACATCCACAGGTTGTGGGTGGGTCGGGGCTGGTCGAGTGAGGTGTTCCGTCCCAGAGCCAGCGGGCCGCCTCCCTGAGTCTAACGTTTTTACCCCGCCCCTCTCGAGCAGTGCTTCTAGAGGTCCTGGCACGTGGCACAGGGGCGCGTCTCCCCGCACCCTGGCACACGCTTCTCATTATCAACCAGTGGCAGGCGGACGCTGACTTCAACATTACATAAGCCTCCCTCTGGACTCCCTCGGCACTTTCGCACCATGATGCGGGCCGTCCGGTGCTATGCTTGTTGTGTCCTTCGATTGGTAAACCCGTGGAGGCGAAGTTCTGGCGAGCTTCCCTGCCTGATGGCGCCGTGCTGTTGTTGTTGTTAAGAGGCGGGGCCAGCTTCCCTGGTTAAATCCATCAGTGAGAGTCGTTTGATCTTTAGCGCCCGAGAGTCTTGCATGTGCATCGGTATTAACTACGGATGTCAAAGATTAACTGTTCATCAGTTAACCCATAGGGAATATTTTTTTGAATAGTTATGCTTGTTATAGGTTAATTCACACGCAGGTTAATATGAAACACACAGGTGCTACGGACTGGGTCTCCCCTCGAAAATGTTAATTCAAGAAGTTCTATTAATGGTCCAAAGTCTTACCAACACCAGTTAAGTTAAGGATAGATACGGTATGATGCTTATATTCGTGGAGCGTGTACTTTGGTGTTGTCCGCTGTATGTGTTGAATATCATTGAAATATGAGAACCTCTGCTATTCATTAAAACGCGTCCCTCCTCTGTTTATCCCTAATTAACTCAATAGTTCACCCATCCCCCGCCTCCTCTCCCCGCCCGGCCCCGGTTCCGTGATTCAGCGAGGACCAGAAACCACCCCCCGCACAGCCAGGCACCCCCGCACAACGCAAGCCGCCGGGCGACCCCCAACGGAGCCGCCCCCTTTTCAACTCCTTCCCCCCCGCCCACGTGGTGTGCTGACTAGAGACACTAAGTGTTATTTCTGCGGAGCAAACAACCTCGTGAATCAGCGTCGACTACGCAATGGGGAAAACTAAACACCTACCGGAGTGGGAAAAACACCAGAGGAAAAAACCCCTCCTAACAACAGCTCTTTATATCTCAGAGCCTTCATGATGGGTGATTACTAGGCCGGAGCAAGAGGCCCTGGGCGGTTAGTTTCAAGTCTGTCTCCGTCGCCGTTCCTTAACCCGCATCAGCCCCACCCACCAAGCCGTTATTTTCCCCACTCTTGCAATATTGGTTCATTTTATTCCAAAACCAGAAACCTTCTACTGCACAACCTACTAAACCATTCCCCATTCGCTCCTCTCATAATCTTGTTCTCATCCCCTTCCTCGACCCGCTGCAAACTACTACATTCCCCACGTTCCGTCTTGTTTCCTTGCCAACAGTGTGGTCTTTCGCCCGACGCGTCACACACACGATGTGGACGTGAGCGCCATGTCATCTCCTCCTCCGTCTATGCATTTTTCCAAGAGGCCATTATCAGAATCAGAATCAGAATTCCTTTGTCATTGCACCGAGTACAACGAAATTGATACTAGTCATTCAGTAATTCAGCCTTCAACAACAATGACCACGCCCAACTACAGCAATTGGACTTCTCATGGTTATACCCTGTCTATACCCAGTGTTCATCACAGGCATCACGTTTGTTGAGGAAGACAGAAGATAAAGAAGGCAGGGAATGATGTCGAGAGGAAGAGAAATGGAGAGTGAGTGAGAGAGGGAGCTGCAGAGCGTGCAGTTAAAATGTCACCGGAGAAATGTTTGAATTGATTGACGTCATAAAGTGCGCAGGTTGCCGTCAAAGTGGGAGGCGCGACTGACTACTTTTCCCGGTGTTGGAGGAACAGGCTACAATAAGAAGAAGCCGTGATGG
>PIJE02007267.1:0-12972 GCA_002895965.2 Coryphaenoides rupestris | reverse complement strand
CGCATTAACGTAGCGCATTTAGAATAGCTGCTTCTACGACGATCTCTCACGGTGAGATCCTCCGCCTCTGAAATTAACTCTAAAGTTAAGTGTTGTGCTTTAGACACCTGACTTCTGGGTCCGTCTCTCTCGCTTGCCGGAGCGAAGCATAACCCCAGCCCTAGCACTAACCCTAGTCCCTAGCACTAACCCCAGCCCTAGCACTAACCCTAGTCCTAGCACTAACCCCAGCCCTAGCACTAACCCCAGCCCTAGCACTAACCCTAGTCCTAGCACTAACCCCAGCCCTAGCACTAACCCCAGCCCTAGCACTAACCCCAGCCCCAGCACTAACCCCAGCCCCAGCACTAACCCTAGTCCTAGCACTAACCCTAGTCCTAGCACTAACCCTAGTCCTAGCACTAACCCCAGCCCCAGCACTAACCCCAGCCCCAGCACTAACCCCAGCCCTAGCACTAACCCTAGTCCCAGCACTAACCCTAGTCCTAGCACTAACCCCAGCCCCAGCACTAACCCCAGCCCTAGCACTAACCCTAGTCCCAGCACTAACCCTAGTCCCAGCACTAACCCTAGTCCTAGCACTAACCCCAGCCCCAGCACTAACCCCAGCCCTAGCACTAACCCTAGTCCCAGCACTAACCCTAGTCCTAGCACTAACCCCAGCCCCAGCACTAACCCCAGCCCTAGCACTAACCCTAGTCCCAGCACTAACCCTAGTCCCAGCACTAACCCTAGTCCCAGCACTAACCCTAGTCCTAGCACTAACCCCAGCCCCAGCACTAACCCTAGTCCTAGCACTAACCCTAGTCCTAGCACTAACCCCAGCCCCAACCCTAGTCCTAGCACTAACCCTAGTCCTAGCACTAACCCTAGTCCTAGCACTAACCCCAGCCCTAGCACTAACCCTAGTCCTAGCCCCAAAATGACTAACTTTAGCCCTGGCTTTAGCATGGCACTAACTGCACCTTTAACCCCAGGACTAGCCCTGGCTTTAGCATGGCACTAACTCTGCACCTTTAACCCCAGGACTAGCCCTGGCTTTAGCATGGCACTAACTCTGCACCTTTAACCCCAGGACTAGCCCTGGCTTTAGCATGGCACTAACTCTGCACCTTTAACCCCAGGACTAGCCCTGGCTTTAGCATGGCACTAACTGCACCTTTAACCCCAGGACTAGCCCTGGCTTTAGCATGGCACTAACTGCACCTTTAACCCCAGGACTAGCCCTGGCTTTAGCATGGCACTAACTCTGCACCTTTAACCCCAGGACTAGCCCTGGCTTTAGCATGGCACTAACTCTGCACCTTTAACCCCAGGACTAGCCCTGGCTTTAGCATGGCACTAACTCTGCACCTTTAACCCCAGGACTAGCCCTGGCTTTAGCATGGCACTAACTCTGCACCTTTAACCCCAGGACTAGCCCTGGCTTTAGCATGGCACTAACTCTGCACCTTTAACCCCAGGACTAGCCCTGGCTTTAGCATGGCACTAACTCTGCACCTTTAACCCCAGGACTAGCCCTGGCTTTAGCATGGCACTAACTCTGCACCTTTAACCCCAACTGCAGCACTCCAACACTCAAATTGACATCAGTTCAGTTACGACATGAGGTAGCCAACGTGTGTCCAACGCCTCAGCCTTAAAGGCTATCGCTTAGATTATATATGTGCACGAATATAATCCCTTCAATCGTAAATTAAGAACAATTAAAGACTTCTCAGTGTGTGTTAGATGAGGTTCAGTCCACCTCGAGCACATCCCATAATGCTCATCTTGTTAAGATACGTATGAATTGACTTGTTGACTGTGTGATAAAACATGTTGAGAAGACCAAAACTAACAGATTGATTCAATATATTTGGATTGTGATTTAAATGGGAGAAAGTGGCCGACCTAATGGTGTCTTTGAGTGCAAGCTGCGGACGGAAGGCGGCGTTGTTGCTGTTGTTGGCGGAGGAGTGAGGAGGCGGAGCGAGTGATGAGGCGTGGCTTCGGAGAGCGTACGTAACGCCGTCGCGTCGCCGAGGGGCGTGGCCTGATGTCCGTTGAACAGGCGACCGACTCAACACCGGCCTTTCGTTGACACGGGTTGAATAGAATCACCGCGGTCATCTCTGATTGGTCCTGCCGGTGCTGTCACCTGTCACCTGTCTGACAAGGTGAGAGGAGGAGAAAGTCCATTGTGTTGTGTTGTGTTGTGTTGTGTTGTGTTGTGTTGTGTTGTGTTGTGTTGTGTTGTGGGTGAGTTTGTGGACGCTTGCATGCACTGCGCCGTCACCCTAGTCTACACCGACGTCCAGGTGAAGCTCTACGAGGTCGCCTTCGGTTTAAACGCATGCATTGCCCAAGAGCGGAGAACCATCGACTGGTCCCGTCCTGTTCTGCTGGAGGGGGGGGGGGGCGTAGTACTTCGTAGAATTGTGCAACCGATGTTCTGTTTTCATGTTCTGTTGTTTGTTCTGATTGTTTGTTCCTGCACGGCCTCAGACGGTGTTTTCTGGATTAGATGAGAAGAGTTCAGAGAAGAGTTCATGAAACTAGATTAGCCTGGATTAATTAGGTTCAAATTAGATTAGACGAGACTAGAGGTTAGAGCAGAACATATTAGATCAGATTAGACTATATTAATTTGGAG
The DNA here is from genome assembly GCA_002895965.2 of Coryphaenoides rupestris. NCBI lineage: Eukaryota > Metazoa > Chordata > Actinopteri > Gadiformes > Macrouridae > Coryphaenoides > Coryphaenoides rupestris. The sequence continues at coordinate 10,337 of PIJE02007267.1, read as the reverse complement.
CAGATTCTTCTATTTTAGATTAGATTAGACTATATTAATTTGGAGCAGATTCTTCTATTTTAGATTAGATTAGACTATATTAATTTGGAGCAGATTCTTCTATTTTAGATTAGATTAGACTATATTAATTTGGAGCAGATTCTTCTATTTTAGATTAGATTAGACTATATTAATTTGGAGCAGATTCTACTATTTTAGATTAGATTAGACTATATTAATTTGGAGCAGATTCTTCTATTTTAGATTAGATTAGACTATATTAGATCGGAGTAGATTCTACTATTTTCCGTTTGATGATTTTGGGTTAGATTAGATTACTTCATATTAGATTAGGTGATCAGATGATATGAGATAAGACGGCAAGTGATCGATATCATCGATGGGCGTGTCTGAGCGACGAGGGTCGTGAAAACGGAACCTGGCATCGACCAATCAGGTGCTCCGATTGGCTGCCACCTCCCCACCTTCCCCCGGAGTCCCCGGCCCCCCCTCCCCCTCCTTCTCCTCCTCCTCCTCCGCCATCTTGGCCGGACCGGAGTCCCCCGAGGGAGAGGTGGGCCCCGGCGACACGGACCCCCGCACCCCGCCGGCGCCGTCGTCGGCGATCGCGGAGCAATCGATGGAGGCGGGGCTCGCGTTCATCGCGGAGTCGGGCGATCGGACGCCGCCGCCGGCGGAGTCGGGGGTCGGGGCGGCGCCGGCGGGCCGGGGGGCCGGGATCCCCGCCCCCACCGGCGGGCCCTCCGCGGGGGGCCTCGTGGGCGAGCGGTCGTCCAGCAGCAGGTGGTGGGAGGTGAAGGTGGGGGGGCCCTCGGCGTCGCTGTCCAGCGGGAGGGCCAGGGAGGGACACTCCGCCCCCGAGTCACTCATCTCCAGCGCCTCCTTGTAGGAGGGCAGCGCCTGGTAGTGGCCCGGGCGAGAGACCTCCAGGCCCTGGAGGAGAGGGAGGAGAGGGAGGGCGGGGTGAGGAAAGAGGAGGAGGTGGGGAAGGGAAGGGGAGATGAGATAAGGAGAGGAGAGGAGAGGAGATAAGGAGAGGAGGGGAGAGAAGAGGAGATATGGAGAGGAGGAGAGAGGAGAAGACAGGACAGGAAGGGAGGAGAGGAGATGAGGAGAGAGGAGAGGAGGGGAGAAAGAGACAAGAAAGGACACTTTAGAGCAGGGGTGTCAAACATGCGGCTGATCATACAAACAAACAAATTCTGTTGAACATCAGGGAACTGGAAATATTCTAGTTAGTAAGTTATAGTATCGTAAGTTATTGCCTCAATATGTTTTATAAAGACAGAAGCTGTTTAGTGCACAGAGAAGACAACTTCAGTCATATCAAAAGAGTTTTTTTCTTAGTCCGGTCCCCCTCCGAGTCGCACTTGGTCTGTTCCGGGCCTCAACCTCAAATGAGTTTGACGCTCCTGCTTTAGAGGCTCCTCGTCCTGTCTTTGTATTCACATGTGGGCATCAACCAGGCTGCAGTGCACACCTTCAGCCTCTAGAGGGAGCTGTGGAGAGACGGCAGCCTCTAGAGGGAGCTGTGGAGAGACGGCAGCCTCTAGAGGGAGCTGTAGAGAGACGGCAGCCTCTAGAGGGAGCTGTGGAGAGACGGCAGCCTCTAGAGGGAGCTGTGGAAGCACGGCGGCCTCTAAGAGGGAGCTGTGGAGAGACGGCAGCCTCTAGAGGGAGCTGTGGAGACGGCAGCCTCTAGAGGGAGCTGTGGAGACGGCAGCCTCTAGAGGGAGCTGTGGAGACGGCAACCTCTAGAGGAGCTGTGAGAGACGGCAGCCTCTAGAGGGAGCTGTGGAGAGACGGCAGCCTCTAGAGGGAGCTGTGGAGACGGCAACCTCTAGAGGGAGCTGTGCAGACGGCAGCCTCTAGAGGGAGCTGTGGAGGACGGCAGCCTCTAGAGGGAGCTGTGGCCAGACGGCAGCCTCTATAGGGATCTGTGGAGACGGCAGCCTCTAGAGGGAGGCTGTGGAAGACGGCAGCCTCTAAGAGGGAGCTGTGGAGAGACGGCAACCTCGTAGATGGGAGCTGTGGAGACGAGCAGCCTCTAGAGGGAGCTGTGTGAGAGACGGCAGCCAGCCTCTAGAGGGAGCTGTGGAGACGAAGTGTGTGTTACTTTATTGTGATCAAATCTCAACTCATGTAATGTAATTGAACATGTCTAGCATGTCTTCATGATGCCTCACACACCTTGTCCTGACCCTGATGTTAAACGAGAGGTCCATCTCTCTCTCTCTCTGTCTCTCTCTCCCTCTGTCTCTCTCTCCTCGGCTTGTCTCTCCTCTTCTCTCCTCTCTCCCCTCCCTCTGTCTCTCTCTCCTCTCCTCTTCTCTCCCTCTCTCCCCTCCCCTTTTCTGGGGTCTCCTCTCCCTCCCTCTGTCACTCTCTCCTCGTCTCGTCTCTCCTCTCCTCTCCTCTCTCTCCTCTCCTCGTCTCTCGTCTCTCCCCTCCCTCTGTCTCTCTCTCCTCTCCTCGTCTCTCCTCTCCTCTGCCTCTCCTCTCTCCCCTCCCTCTGTCTCTCTCCTCCTCTCCTCTCCTTCGTGCTCCTCGTCTCTCCTCTCTCACCCTCCCCTCTGTCTCTCTCTCCTCTCTCTCGTCTCTCGTCTCTCCCCTCCCTCTGTCTCTCTCCCTCTCCTCGTCTCTCCTCTCCTCTCTCCTTCTCCTCTCCTCTCTCCTCTCTCCCCTCCCTCTGTCTCTCTCTCCTCTCCTCTCTCTTCCTTCTCCTCTCCTCTCTCCCCTCCCTCTGTCTCTCTCTCCTCTCCTCTCCTCGTCTCTCCTCGTCTCTCCTCTCTCCCCTCCCTCTGTCTCTCTCTCCTCTCCTCGTCTCTCCTCTCCTCTCCTCTCTCCCCTCCCTCTGTTCTCTCCCTCTCTCCTCTCCTCTCCTCTCCTCTCTCCTCCTCCCTCCCTCTGTCTCTCTCCTCTCCTCTCTCTCTCTCGTCTCTCCCCTCGTCTCTGTCTCTCTCTCCCTTCCTCTCTCTCTCCTCTCCTTCTCCTCTCCTCTCCTCTCCTCTCTCTCCCTCTTCTCCCCTCCCTCTGTCTCTCTCCCTCTCCTCGTCTCTCGTCTCTCCCCTTCCTCTGTCTCTCTCTCCTCTCCTCTCCTCTCTCCCTCCCTCTGTCTCTCCTCGTCTCTCCTCGTACTCTCCTCCCCCTCCCTCTCTCCCATCCCTCCTGTCTCCTCTCATCCTCTCCCCCCCTCGTGCTCTCCCTCCTCCTCGCCCCTCCTCCCCTGTCCCTGCTCTCCTCCCTCATCTCTCCTCTCTCCCTCTCCCTCTTCCTCTCTCTCCTCTCCTCGTCTCTCCTCTCTCCCCTCCCTCTGTCTCTCTCTCCTCTCCTCGTCTCTCCTCTCTCCCCTCCCTCTGTCTCTCTCCCCTCCCTCTGTCTCTCCTCTCTCCTCTCCTCATCTCTCCTCTCTCCCCTCCCTCTGTCTCTCTCCCCTCCCTCTGTCTCTCCTCTCTCCTCTCCTCTCCTCGTCTCTCCTCGTCTCTCGTCTCTCCCCTCCCTCTGTCTCTCCCTCCTCTCCTCGTCTCTCCTCGTCTCTCGTCTCTCCCCTCCCTCTGTCTCTCTCTCCTCTCCTCGTCTCTCCTCGTCTCTCCTCTCCTCTCGTCTCTCCCCTCCCTCTGTCTCTCTCGTCTCTCCTCGTCTCTCGTCTCTCTCCTCTCCTCTGTCTCTCTCCCCTCCCTCTGTCTCTCCCTCCTCTCCTTGTCTCTCCTCGTCTCTCGTCTCTCCCCTCCCTCTGTCTCTCCCTCCTCTCCTCGTCTCTCCTCGTCTCTCGTCTCTCGTCTCTCCTCGTCTCTCGTCTCTCCCCTCCCTCTGTCTCTCCCTCCTCTCCTCGTCTCTCCATCTCTGTGAGCAGAGCACGAGGACTTCTTCCACCTGGCGTACGGGGACACCCTGCGTCTCAACCTGCACCTCGACCGCTCCGGGGTGAGCGTGAGCTACATGCCGTCGTGGGACCCCCGGCGGCCGCGGCCCGTGTTGGACCGCGGGGCGCCGGCCGTGCCGCCGGACCCCCTGCTGGACGGCAGGCTGAGCGTGGCCGAGGGCGAGCCGCGGCTGCTGCTGCTGAGGAAGGTGCGGGTGGCGGACGCCGGCATCTTCAGGGTCACCGACCTGGCAGGCTTCCCCGTGGCCGACGCCCACCTGCAGGTGGACGGTGAGGAAGGCTTACGGTCCACCGTTCATCCGTTAATCGATCGATTAAACGCAAATCAATAGATATACAGGACAAGTGACTGAAGACGGCAGTGTGAGTAATTTATGTCTCTCTCTCTCTCTCTCTCTCTCTCTCTTTCTCTCTGTCTGTCTCACTCTCTCTCTGTCTCCCTGTATCTCTCCGATCTCTCTCTCCCTGTCTCTCTCTCTGTCTTCCTCTCCACCCCTCTCTCTCTCTCTCTCTGTCTCCCTCTCCGCCTCTCTCTCTCTCTCTCGCTCTCTCTCTCTGTCTCTCTCTCTCTCGTTCTCCCTCCCTGTCTCTCTCTATGTCTCCTTCTCTCTCTCTGTGTCTCTCTGTCTCTCTGTCTCCCTCTCCAACGCTCTCTCTCTCTCTCACTCTGTCTATGCTCTCCCTCCCTGTCTCTCTCTCTGTCTCCCTCTCTCTCTCACTCCCGTCTCTCCCTCTCTGTCTCTGTCTCTCTCTCTCCCTCCCTGTCTCTCTCCCTGTCTGTCTGTCTGTCTGTCTCTCTGTCTCTCTCCCTGTCTGTCTGTCTCTCTGTCTGTCTGTCTCTCTCCCTGTCTGTCTGTCTGTCTGTCTCGCTCCCTGTCTCCCTGTGTGTCTGTCTTTCTCTCTGTCTCTGTCTCTCTCCCTCCCTGTCTCTCTCCCTGTCTCCCTGTGTGTCTGTCTCTCTCTCTCTCTCTCTGTCTCTCTCCCTCCCTGTGTCTCTCTCCCTCCCTGTCTCTCTCCCTGTCTGTCTGTCTGTCTGTCTCTCTGTCTGTCTGTCTCTCTCCCTGTCTGTCTGTCTGTCTCGCTCCCTGTCTCCCTGTGTGTCTGTCTTTCTCTCTGTCTCTGTCTCTCTCCCTCCCTGTCTCTCTCCCTGTCTCCCTGTGTGTCTGTCTCTCTCTCTCTCTCTGTCTCTCTCCCTCCCTGTCTCTCTCCCTGTCTGTCTGTCTGTCTCTCTGTCTCTCTCCCTCCCTCTGCCTCGGTCTCTGTCTCTCTACTCTGCCTGTCTGTCTCTCAGCCTTCAAGCTGTCCAACCTGTACGTGGTGATCCTGTCGCTGCTGGGCCTGATAGCGGGGCTGCTGGTCCTGTGCCTGCTGTCCTGCCTCTACAAGGTGCACCGACGCAACCAGAAGAACCACAAGCTCACGCTGATAGCCCAGCAGGCGGGCAAGGGGGACGGGCAGGCCTTCAGACAGGTGACCCCGCGACCCAACCCTGCCTCACGCCTTTCATTTCCATGTGTGTGTGTGTGTGTGTGTGTGTGTGTGTGTGGTTCTTCTCTTGCGCTTTTATTTTGTAGCATCGGCATTTTTACTTCCGCTTTTATTTTGTGGCGTGCATTTCGGCATGCTCCTTTATTTTGTAGTCTACATATTTGTACTTATTTTTAACTTACTTTTTACTTAATAAGCAATAGAGAAATAAACAATAGAATAATAAAAGAACAAATTTACAGTGAATAAGCCTCGGAAAAATATAAGAAAGTATGATGTTATTTACCTTTGGAGCACTTTATTCCTATTTTAGTCGTTCAACTGATGCCTACATTTGTGTTCTGTGTCTGTTTGTCCTGCGCCGCACTAGATAAGTCATTTAGTCCATCCGCCATTCAGAACTATCGACCTGTTAAATACATTAAATATACGTTAAATGTCACTATATATTATAGAACATTAATGTGTGGTTTATTCAGAGGACCGCACACAGAGATTGATTATCTGTCTGCTATTAAGAGGCTCAGTCAAAAAAATCATTCCCTTGCAATCGGTAGTCTCACTCTCTTTGTTAAGATTAATCCATGCAATGAAATATAAGCAACTTAAAATAATAATCATGAAGGTGCATACTGTATACAGCAACACCTAAAAGGCTGTCTTTAGTTGTGGGTCGAGATATGCATCGATCCACGACTACTTACGACTCATCCAGATACTGTTGTGTGTTTGTGGTTTGATTAAACCGTTCATATCGTTTCAGGGGCCTAAAATAAAAGAGAATATAATGCTAGATACACGGAGGGTTACAGGTTTACTGCCAGAACCGTACCACCGGCCAGGAGGCAAATAGAAGACCTGGTTTTCCTTTACTCATTTTCATCTTTCATCGTCATCGTGTGTAAGTTGTATGACTAAAGTGTAAGTCTGAAGAGGATTCATTGATGGATTACCACCCTGATTAAGGGGAGCGGGGGGGCGGGTAGTCTAATGGCTAGCGTGTTCCACTCAAAGCTGAAAGGTGCTGGGTTCGATCCCCGGTGTCCTGACTCCTGACCCCCCCACTGGTGCTTAATCACATGTGTCTGAGGTCAGGGGCTTTGGATAAAAGCACCCGCTGCACTCTGTCCAAATAGTTATTAAATCTGACCTTAGCTGACCTTAGCTCATCGGCTAAGGCTAACTAAGGCTAGGTATAAGCCTACACCTAGCTGTAGCCATCGCTCATCGGCTAAGGCTAAGGCTAAGGCTAAGGCTAGGCGTAGGTTAACGCTGTTGCTAACAGCTTGTGCGTTGCATTGTTTTAAAGGAGCTGCAGCCGTATCCTGTTGCTGGTGAGATGATGTTGTGTTCTGGCCTCTGCTCCTCCCCCTCCTCGTCCTCTTCCTCCTCCTCCTCCTCCTCCTCCTGCTCCTGCTCCTGCTCCTCCTCCTCCTCCTCCTCCTCCTTCATCCCATATGGTGTCAAGGTGTAGAGAGTACGGCGCCTCCTCTTCAAACCACTGCTGGGTGGACAGGAGGTCAGAGGTCAGAGGTCACCCCCGGGTTCAGTAGGCAGCGTACTGCAGTGACAAACATCATCGATCATTGACGCTTCTCACAGATCCAGGGTACAGTAGCAGGGTACTTCCTGTTCCTGAAGTAGCAGGGCAAAGTCACTTCCTGTTCCAGTAGAAGCAGGTTAAGTTACCTCCTGTTCCTGTAGCGTTAACGTTAGCTTGGTTATATGTTGTCTGTCGCAGCACCAGCATGGTACCAGTGTATATCGACTGGACTGGTTGTCTCTACTGGTGCACTGCAGCGAGCCAGAACCTACCAGAGAGGTCAGACCTCCTCTGGGATCTCCTGCCAACCCAACACCAGACCGCCAGACATCCAGACATCCAGACATCCAGACATCCAGACATCCAGACCGGCAGACCGCCAGACATCCAGACATCCAGACATCCAGACATCCAGACCGGCACACCGCCAGACATCCAGACATCCAGACGTCCAGACATCCAGACATCCAGACGTCCAGACCTCCAGACCACCAGACCACCAGACCACCAGACCGGCAGACCGGCAGACCGCCAGACATCCAGACATCCAGACATCCAGACATCCAGACCGCCAGACCACCAGACCAAACACCCCTTCACCATCACCTGACCTGCATTTCTTTCTCCCTCCCCAACCCCCCCCCCCAGCTGGTTGTAAACCCTGTAGTTAACTACAAGAGCTATTGAGCCATAGTAACTCCTGTAGTTAACCCAGGAGTTATTAAGCCATAATAACTCTGTGTGGTGATGTAGTAAAGTATGTGTATTATCTGTGTTATATCACAAAGAGCACGCACACACACACGCAGTATATTTTGAACCGGTGTTATGTATGTGTGTGTGCGTGTGTGTATGTGTGTGTGCGTGTGTGTGTGTGTGTATGTGTGTGTATGTGTGTGTGTGTGTATGTGCGTGTGTGTATGTGCGTGTGTGTATGTGTGTGTGTGTGTGTGTGTGCGTGTGTGTGTGTGTGTGTGCAGTCACTAGGCCGCTGGTGGTATGGTGTATGCGTGCTGCAGTGTTTTGTCGTGTGTGTGTGTGTGTGTGTGTGTGTGTACCGAGCTAAGAGCCGCCGTGATTGGCTGTCGGAAACGTCTGTCATTCGAAACATTCCGCATGTTTACTGGCGGAGTTTCTGGTGGCGACCTACGGCCACGCCCACTGTCATGGTGTCCATGCTGTCTCCTTGTGTGTCTATGTACTGTGTGTGTGTGTGTGTGTGTGTGTGTGTGTGTGTGTGTGTGTGTGTATCTCGTGGTCTTGTGTTGTGTGTGCAGTCTGTCCCAAGTTGTGACCAACATCTGTAACATCTCAACATCTGTCTGTAATGTGACACGCTGGTGCTCACAGATAATAATATATGAATGTAATCATTCATACACACACACACACACACACACACACACACACACACACACACACACACACACACACACACAAGAAGGGGGAGGGGGGAGCATAACCCCTCCATCCTCCTCCTTCTCACCTCCACCTCCTTCTTCCATCTCTCATTCTTCTTTCTGTCGGTCATCGTCTCTTTCTCCCTCTCTCTCTCTCTCTCTCTCTCTCTCTCTCTCTCTCTCTCTCTCTCTCTCTCTCTCTCTCTCTCTCTCTCTCTCTCTCTCCCTCATCCGTCATCCTTAACTTCCTCTTCCTGTCGGGGAAAAAATAGATCCAACCAGCTCTGGCGGGGCGCGCTAATTATCAAGCCTAGCACAGGGCTGTCAGTTTGTAACGCTGGAATATTCCACGCCGTCTGAGACGTGTGTCACATTATCCACAGTCCATCATACTGTCCATCCTGTATGTGTGTTTAAGGCTTCTGTGCAGTTCGGTGTGTCTCTGTGTGTGTAATGATGTCGTTAAGCTAGTTTTGTGTTCCTGTGCCGCGGCCGCGAGAACAGAGCTAACCGTCTCTAGCGTCGGCTAATGCTGCTCTCCTGTGTGTGTGTGTGTGTGTGTGTGTGTGTGTGTGTGTGTACGGTATGTGTGTGTGTGTGTGTGTGTGTGTGTGTGTGTGGTGTGTGTGTGTGTGTGTGTGTACAGGTGGTGCATGATGCCTACACCAGGTTCTCAGAGGAGTCACAGATGCAGTCGACCTGGGAAGAGAATCCCACAGAGAGCACAGAGGTCACCATCAAGGTCAGTGTGCCGGCCGAGGCTGCCGTCTCTCCACAGCTCCCTCTAGAGGCTGCCGTCCTCCACAGCTCCCTCTAGAGGCTGCCGTCTCCACAGCTCCCTCTAGAGGCTGCCGTCTCCACAGCTCCCTCTAGAGGCTGCCGTCTCTCCACAGCTCCCTCTAGAGGCTGCCGTCTCCACAGCTCCCTCTAGAGGCTGCCGTCTCCACAGCTCCCTCTAGAGGCTGCCGTCTCCCACAGCTCCCTCTAGAGGCTGCCGTCTCCACAGCTCCCTCTAGAGGCTGCCGTCTCCCACAGCTCCCTCTAGAGGCTGCCGTCTCCACAGCTCCCTCTAGAGGCTGCCGTCTCCACAGCTCCCTCTAGAGGCTGCCGCGTCTTCTTCCACAGCTCCCTCTAGAGGCTGCCGTCTCCACAGCTCCCTCTAGAGGCTGCCGTCTCCACAGCTCCCTCTAGAGGCGCCGTCTCCACAGCTCCCTCTAGAGGCTTGCCGTCTCACAGCTCCCTCTAGAGGCTGCCGTCTCCACAGCTCCCTCTAGAGGCTGCCGTCTGCACAGCTTCCCTCTAGAGGCTGCCGTCTGCACAGCTCCCTCTAGAGGCTGCCGTCTCCACAGCTCCCTCTAGAGGCTGCCGTCTCCACAGCTCCCTCTAGAGGCTGCCGTCTCCACAGCTCCCTCTAGAGGCTGCCGTCTCCACAGCTCCCTCTAGAGGCTGCCGTCTCCACAGCTCCCTCTAGAGGCTGCCGTCTCCACAGCTCCCTCTAGAGGCTGCCGTCTCTCCACAGCTCCCTCTAGAGGCTGCCGTCTCTCCACAGCTCCCTCTAGAGGCTTGCCGTCTCCACAGCTCCCTCCTAGAGGGCTGCCGTCTCTCCACTCCCTAGGGTCTCCACAGCTTCCCTCTAGAGGCTGCCGTCTGCACAGCTCCCTCTAGAGGCTGCCGTCTCCACAGCTCCCTCTAGAGGCTGCCGTCTGCACAGCTCCCTCTAGAGGCTGCCGTCTCCACAGCTCCCTCTAGAGGCTGCCGTCTCACAGCTCCCTCTAGAGGCTGCCGTCTCCACAGCTCCCTCTAGAGGACTGCCGTCTCCACAGCTCCCTCTAGAGGTTGCCGTCTCTCCACAGCTCCCTCTAGAGGCTGCCGTCTCTCCACAGCTCCCTCTAGAGGCTGCCGTCTCCACAGCTCCCTCTAGAGGTTGCCGTCTCTCCACAGCTCCTCGTAGAGGCTGCCGTCTCCCAACAAGCTCTCCTCTAGAGGCTGCCGTATAACATACAGCTCCCTTCTAGAGGCTGCC
>PIJE02007265.1:10000-12978 GCA_002895965.2 Coryphaenoides rupestris | reverse complement strand
GAGAGAGAGAGAGAGAGAGAGAACATGCATTAGACCTCTGGCACCAACCTGAGGCATCAATTAATGAGCGAGCCTGGATCGTGTCCATCCAGACACACTCTGCCCCGGGGTGCTGCTGAATGCCCCTACCAGGCCCTCAGACAGCTGGGGGACATGAATAATTGAGGTCCCTGCTTTAAAAGTTTAAACTGAATTAGGGCCAGGGGAGCGGGGTGTTAAGAGATGGCCGTGAGACCCTTCTTGCAAGCGGTCGTCGATTGCACTATCATGAGGAACCTTTCTCGCCGTCCTCCGCTCGGTGCCGCTGATTCTCCATGTTCCTCTTCCAGGGTGGCTTTTCTGTCTGATAATACCCTTTGAGACATGCTCCCATACCCACCCTCCCTCGCGCAGACACCTTCTATCTGTGGCTCCAAACTGTTATTTCACCGGTTTGTCGGCTGCGTCTCCTATACGCGATGTGGTGGAGCGTACGCACACTCTGCCCCGGGGTGCTGCTGAATGCCCCTACCAGGCCCTCAGACAGCTGGGGGACATGAATAATTGAGGTCCCTGCTTTAAAAGTTTAAACTGAATTAGGGCCAGGGGAGCGGGGTGTTAAGAGATGGCCGTGAGACCCTTCTTGCAAGCGGTCGTCGATTGTGTGTGTGTGCGTGCGCGTGTGTGTGTGTGTGTGCGTCACGTTTTAAAATGTTTAGAATGTGCTCCCAGTCTTTTTCATCAAAGGTTTCAAAGAGCCGACGAGGACACAGCTTTTCAGGGTTTTTTTGCAAAAGCGGGAAAAAAAGGCGAGGCGATCGAGTCATTTCCAGTCTTCTTAGGTCTTCTTTGTAACCCGACGCTGGAAGGCTGTGGTGAAAACCGCACGGTTGATCTTGACAGAACCTGATATATAGCGTGACAGTGGGAAGTAGCAGGAACTCATATCTCCTCTAAATATATCATCATGAATGATAGACAACCACTGGCGGTGAGACAAGGAGTCACGCACGCGAGTATATCGCGCACGCAGCGCAATATAGCGTTTTCAGGAAAGACACTAAAAATGATCCTAATAATGGTCAATAACTTATTATTCAATAATGTATTTTACCGCCCCCAAAAGGATTCCCCATCACAAAGATTTAACGTAGAACATAGAATGAATATTAGTCCATCTGAACAATGTAAACTTCATTGGAGCACACTGTCGACTGACTTCAGGAAGATTGTTAATGTGAACCGGCCTATGTTAAGGGTGGCAGTAGCTCAGGAGGTAAGAGCGGTTGTCGGGAAACCAGACGGTTGCTGGTTCGATCCCCGGGCTCCGCCTAGCTAAGTGTCGAGGTGTCCCTGAGCAAGACACCACCTAACCCTAACTGCTCCTGACGTGTTGGTTGTTACCTTGCATGGTTGGATGCACCGATACCACTTTTTTTCAGACCGAGTACAAGTACAAGTACTTACATTTGGGTACTTGCCGATACCGAATACCGATACGAGTACTTAATAAAACCATTACAGTTCTAATGACTTTGAAAACATGTTTTATTTTCAATCAGATGTTCCTCACTTTCTGACTGTGAACAAATTAAACAAATATAACTTCAATTAATAATTTAATAATTAATCATTTCAATTAAATGTAACCTATTCAGAACCATCCAACATACGTCAGTCGGATATTCGGTACCAAGGACGTGTTGTTGTTTAGGACATTGGTCTATCTCTCTCTCTCTCTCTCTCTCTCTCTCTCTCTCTCTCTCTCTCTCTCTCTCTCTCTCTCTCTCTCTCTCTCTCTCTCTCTGTCTGTCACCTCCCCCCTCGATCTCTCTCTCCACTGCTCATGCTCAGGGTGGGCCCCTCCTTGTCTTATGTCTCTGAGTGAGGGGGGGGGGGGGGGGTGTTGGGGGCGGGCAACGCTCAGACTGAGAGTAGCATGATGTCATGGGTAGTTCTGGGAAAGTGTTAGTTGAATTTTCTTTTTCTTTTTGTCCTTTCATTCCTCTCTCACACAAACAGTGAGAATAACACGGGTGTATTTACATATGTATGTACATTTGGAGGTCAGATCACATGCACCACAAAGAGCAGCCTTTGAAGCTGCTTCCCATCTCCCCTTGTTGTCTCTCTCACTCCTCCATCCTCCTCATCCTCCTCCTCCTCCTCCTCCTCCTCCGCCTGCTTCTATTCAGGGCTGGGCGATATAGGTCATTTAATATCTCAATAAGGATATCAAGATATACCATATTTTCTGGTTATTCAAGAAATAAATAATCGATTTAAAATAAAACCTATTTTGGTGAAATAATTGAATTAAATACTTGACATTTACTTGATGTCATGAAATGATTGCTATTTAAAAAAATGTTACGGATATAACAGATATAACAATTCAGAAAAGTACATACTTTGTGGAATACAGCCATTAAAACCAGTAAAAAACTACGCTTATGCCATATCACAATATTACGATATCCAGAATCTAAGATGATATTGAGCCTCATATCACAATATTGATATAATATCGATATATATTGCCAAGCCCCACTTCCATTCCCTCCTGCACTTACTCTCCTCTACACATGCCCACCTATAAATAGATATAGTGTCATAAACGCTCTGAGGTGGGAGTCTATGTGTGTTAAATCCACACCGCAGTACCACTAGCCACAGGTTTCTTTTACCTGCTTTTTACTGTTGGAGAACTAGCAAAAGCAATAATAAGATAGGCTTCTAAACAGTGATTTTAATGTTATGTTCCCAATGTGTCCATTGGGAACATAAGACAACATAAAGCATATCCGGTTGAATCACGTTTTAGTGAGGCTTCGCTTGTTATGTATGTACCACGAGACACATCACATCTTTCATTCCATTCTTTTTCAACACAAACATTTTCTGTTGGAATGCACCAGAACCCTACTGGAATCAGTGACGTCTCTCTCTCTCTGCACCCATACACGTCAGCACCGTGCACCTCACGTGCACATCAGCAC
>PIJE02007265.1:0-2500 GCA_002895965.2 Coryphaenoides rupestris | reverse complement strand
ATACAGTATGATACAGTATGATACAGTATGATATAGTATGATATGATACAGTATGATACAGTATGATATAGATAGTATGATACAGTATGATACAGTATGATATAGTATGATACAGTATGATATAGTATGATACAGTATGATATAGTATGATACAGTATGATACAGTATGATATAGTATGATACAGTATGATACAGTATGATATAGTATGATACAGTATGATATAGTATGATACAGTATGATATAGTATGATACAGTATGATACAGTATGATATAGTATGATACAGTATGATATAGTATGATACAGTATGATATAGTATGATACAGTATGATATAGTATGATACAGTATGATACAGTATGATATAGTATGATATAGTATGATATAGTATGATACAGTATGATATAGTATGATACAGTATGATACAGTATGATATAGTATGATACAGTATGATATAGTATGATACAGTATGATATAGTATGATACAGTATGATATAGTATGATAGTATGATACAGTATGATATAGTATGATACAGTATGATATAGTATGATACAGTATGATACAGTATGATATAGTATGATATAGTATGATACAGTATGATATAGTATGATATAGTATGATATAGTATGATACAGTATGATACAGTATGATACAGCATGGCCAATGTGTGTGTGTGTGTGTGTGTGTGCCATAAATCATGGCAAGATTCTACTGAGTAAACAAGTCTGTTTACGTGTTTGTCTTGGATGTATGATGTGTGTGGTGTGTTTGTATGTATGTGTGTGTGTGTTGTTGCGTGTGTGTGTGTGTGTGTGTGTGTATGTTGTGTGTGTGTTTGTATGTGTGTATGTGTGTATGTGTGTGTGTGTGTGTGTGTGTGTGTATGTGTGTGTGTGTGTTCGTCTATAGCCACGTTTCCACTGCAGGAAATGTATCTAGGAGCTAGGAACCTTTGGAGGAACTCTGCATTTCCGCCGCACCGGCCAGGATCTAATTGAAGCTAAATAAGGACTCTAAGCCCACAAAAAACATCCCAGTTCAAGTCTCGGTACTTTCCAGAATTTCAGGAACTTTGAAAGTGAAGGTTGGCCTTGAAGCACTGAACATTTCTCCATCTCAGTCATCTCAAGGTCTGCAATAGCTCGTAAAATCTGTTTGCTTTCTTTGAAGGTCCTTTTACATCGGGCACCAAACGAATAAACGTCACAAAAGCGTGACAAAAATAAATCAGACAAACAAAAAAAATCCATATTTACCTCAGTTACCCCTTTTCAAGACACCCAAAGCACTTTAATATTTGCAGGATTTTCCAATAAGAATCACACCGGTGAAAAAGACTGAAAAGATGGATTCAACCCTCAACTTCATATAGCTTAGTGAAGACCAGATTACGTCCTTTCACCAAAATATCCTGTATATGTATTTAGAGGATTCAATTATAATAGAGTTTCACTTCTTAATCCTTTTTTTTTAAATAGTGTAGCAAATGGCAATTCACGGATGACGGAAATTATGATGACAGAATGTGGAGGTTAATTTGGTACATTCGGAGCGTTCTTTAATAAATCCATGTTTTGGAGACGTGAGTTGGATGTAAAAAGCCAGCCGTCCATTTTTCATATGTCGGTGGACTAATTTGTCTAATTCCGACCCCAGTGGAAATGCAGACAGGAACGGGCTGAAGGAACAGGAAGTAGTTCCTGGGACTAAAAGTTCTGGGTACTTTTGGTGGATACGCGTCTGTATATGTTTGTGGATGCATTTTGGTGTGTGTTGCCAGTGGACGTGTATTTCCTATGTCTGTGTGTATGGAGTCTGCACACATGTGAGTGTGTGTGTACCTGCATGCATGTGTCCTCCTCCAAGTGGGTTGCAGTGATGTTAGACGTCAGATATTGGATATTCAACAGATACGCACGATGCCGAATTACAGCGATCTGACACAGGGAACTTCAATGCGATCGCTGGTATGAGTCCCATGTGTCTAGCGGTGTCTACCTGACCAGGAGATGGTATGAGTCCAATGTGTCTAGCGGTGTCTACCTGCCCAGGAGACCGTATGAGTCCTGTGTGTCTAGTGGTGTCTACCTGCCCAGGAGACGGTATGAGTCCTGTGTGTCTAGCGGTGTCTACCTGCCCAGGAGACGGTATGAGTCCTGTGTGTCTAGCGGTGTCTACCTGCCCAGGAGACGGTATGAGTCCTGTGTGTCTAGCGGTGTCTACCTGCCCAGGAGACGGTATGAGTCCTGTGTGTCTAGTGGTGTCTACCTGCCCAGGAGACGGTATGAGTCCTGTGTGTCTAGTGGTGTCTACCTGCCCAGGTATGAGTCCTGTGTGTCTAGTGGTGTCTACCTGCCCAGGAGACGGTATGAGTCCTGTGTCCAGCGGTGTCTACCTGCCCAGGAGACCATATGAGTCCCATGTGTCCAGCGGTGTCTACCTGCCCAGGAGACCATATGAGTCCTGTGTGTCTAGTGGTGTCTACCTGCCCAGGAGACCATT
>PIJE02007264.1:0-12982 GCA_002895965.2 Coryphaenoides rupestris | reverse complement strand
GGAGACCCGTGTCCCGGACCCGACAAACAGAACAAGTTCTGCAACATCGCGGTTTGTCCAGGTGAGGAACAGCGTCCACTTTATTTATTTTACGAGCGTTGGCTTAATAATTGCTCTGCAAAAATGCTCACCCTCTTCAGGGGAGACGTGTGCACGCTTACCTGTGAATAATATGCAAAGCTAAGGGTCGCGCTAAAAGAGTAGATATCTCTCGAGGGATTTTGTGCTGAATATCAATGCATGTGCTCTGATTTGACGGCGATCGCACACTTATTGTGCGACAAACAATCGTGATTGTGATTGTTGATCGATGCCAATTGATCCTCTCTTCTGCACACACACTGTTGAATGCGTTGCTGCTCGTTGGAGAGTTGCTGAGGTGAAGCCAGCAGCTTCTGGTGAAATGAGCGATGGAGAATAACGACGAGTTTCATTCTGTGAATTCATATTGAACGAACCGTTGGTTCGCCGGTGACCACAATACCAATTTGTTGTATTTTGACGATTTCATAAAGATTATTTCATATTTTCTTATTTCAAACCCTCAACACCACAATGCCACAGTGATGATACGATGGAGAAACATCCTAGTTGTCATTCCGACCAGCTGATGCCGCTCCAATGGTTAGAATACAATAGAACAGAACTACATTGGCCAAACCTGGGCCAAAATATCCGCTCTTGTCCTCACCTCAGAGACATTAAAACAGGACATCACAGACAGACACACGAGACATAAAACAAGACACAAGACACATAGTTTAGCATCAGAGCTTCTTCAACAGAGCGTGGTCTTTACATTGCCTGCTTGTGGTGGCTGTGGTGCACCGGAGCCTTATTTATCTGTTTGCTTGTCCCCTGAGTAAACCCTGCCTGACGATGCTGCTGTTGCGCTATCCTGTCCCCTGCTGTCTCCACCCTGTCCCCTGCTGTCTCCACCCTGTCCCCTGCTGTCTCCACCCTGTGTGTGCTGCTGTCTCCACCCTGTCCCCTGCTGTCTCCACCCGTGTGTCCTGCTGTCTCCCACCCGTGTGTCCTGCTGTCTCCACCCTGTCCCCTGCTGTCTCCACCCTGTCCCCTGCTGTCTCCACCCTGTGTGTCCTGCTGTCTCCACCCTGTCCCCTGCTGTCTCCACCCGTGTGTGCTGCTATCTCCACCTGTGTGTCCTGCTATCTCCACCCCGTGCGTCCTGCTATCTCCACCTGTGTGTGCTGCTGTCTCCACCCCGTGCGTCCCCTGCTGTCTCCACCCGTGCAATCCCCTGCTGTCTCAACCCCGTGCGTCCCCTGCTGTCTCCCACCCTGTCCCCTGCTGTCTCCACCTGTGCGTCCTGCTGTCTCCACCCCGTGCATCCCCTGCTGTCTCCACCCGTGCATCCCCTGCTGTCTCCACCTGTGTGTCCTGCTGTCTCCACCCCGTGCGTCCCCTGCTGTCTCCACCCTGTCCCCTGCTGTCTCCACCCCGTGCATCCCCTGCTGTCTCCACCCGTCCTGCGTCCTCCTCAGTGGACGGCGTGTGAACGAGTGGTCCGGCTGGAGCTCGTGCTCCACCTCCTGCGCCAACGGCACGCCCAGCGGACGCGGGAGTGCAACGGGCCGTCGTACGGCGGCTCCGAGTGCCACGGCGGCTGGCTGGAGACCGTCGACTGCTTCCTCGGCGACTGTCCAGGTAGCGAGGGACAGACTGGGGACAGAGACGCATGTTGACGTAGAACTCCCTGAGAAGTGATTTCAAAAAGTCCGCCGCTCACGCACACCTCACTGACGGGTCTGGGGCCGAAATACCTGAAGGACAAGCTGTCCCAATAGCAACCGTCCTCCACGTCCTTACAGTTTACCTGGAAGTGGCTGCCGGTAAGGAGGGCGAGGACAGGGTGAGGAGAGAGGGGAGGACAGGGTGAGGACAGAGGTGAGGACAGAGGGGAGGACAGGGTGAGGACAGAGGTGAGGACAGGGTGAGGACAGGAGGGAGGACAGGGTGAGGACAGAGGGGAGGACAGGGGGGAGGACAGGGGGAGGATAGGGTTGAGAACAGAGGGGAGGACAGGGGGGAGGACAGGGGAGGACAGGGGAGAACAAGAGGGAGGACAGGGGAGAACAGGGGGAAGATAGGGTGAGGACAGGGGGGGACGGGTGAGGAACAGAGGGGAGGACAAGGGGGAGGGCATCCCCAAGTCCCACTTTTAAGTCTCGGCTCAAGACTCTTCTTTTCTCTCCTTCGAATTGATTTAAACAAATGAAATGCCGACGACTCTCTAATTCCCGATTCTCCGGTTTCCAGTGGACGGAAAATGGCAGCCGTGGACGCCGTGGACGGGCTGCTCCAAGACGTGCGGCGGCGGGGCCCAGCAGAGGCAGAGGGTCTGCTCGGGGCCCACGTTCGGGGGTCAGCCCTGCCCCGGGGACGAGGAGGAGACGCGCCAGTGCAACGAGAAGAGGTGCCCTGGTAGGAGACCTGGCTGAGACGTGAGACGGACGGAGACACGTCGTGTGCTTTCGGTTGACGCTTCAGGATTCAAGATGTCCTCAGATGTCCACACACACACACACGCAGCATTGTCACAATGGATCAGGGAAAAAGTACAGTAGATGCAGAGACATGATATCCGGAGTTATAGTTTGTTTAAAAGAAACCAGTAGCACACGGAAACACAGAACCATCTGTACCAGTGAGCGCTGCGTTCGGGGAGACTAAACGTCCTCCCTGACGGAAGCGTCCGGAACTCGAGACGAAAGTGGAGAGGACGTTACTGAAGTGTAACTGTTCTTCTTGTGTGCGTCCTGCTTTTCCCAGAGCCTCACGAGATCTGCGGCGAGGACAACTTCTCCAACGTGGTGTGGAAGATGACCACGGCCGGAGACACGGCGGCGGTGCGCTGCCCGCCCAACGCCGTGGGTCAGTTCGCGACGCCCCCCCCCCCCCCCCCCCCCCCCCTTCCCCCCACTACCCACTACCCACTCGCTCCCTCGCTCCCCTCGCTCCCTCGCTCCCCCACTCGCTCCTCGCTCCCTCGCTTCCCCCCGCTCTCAGGTCCACCGTCTATCTCCACGGATACGGTGGCCGTGACCTCCGGAGGTCACGGCCACCCGTACTCCGTGGAGACAGACTGCTCCTGAACGTTTGCGTCCCCCCCCGCCCCCCCCCCACCCCCCCCCCCCCCCCCCCCCCCCCCTTCGTCTTCCCCGCAGCCTCATCCTGCGTCGCTGTTCGCTGGACGACGAGGGCAACGGCCTACTGGGAGAAACCGAGTTCATGAAGTTGCATTATCGAACGACTACCGCAGTATTCAAACGCTGGTAAGCGAGGAGAGCGAGCAGTTCTCGGGCGTCACGTGAAGTCAGGTGACTCGCGTGAAACATGAACGCAGTGATTAGCTCCACCCCTCCATACACAGCAGTAGTGGTTAGCTCCACCCCAGCCTTCGTCTTCACGCGCCGGAGTGAATTTCAGAGCAGTGCACGTGTTTACGCTGTGCGCGCTTGATTGAGTCATAAAATTAAACGCCGCACGCTTTCGGGGTGAACACCTGACTCGGTTTACAGTTGGTTTTCAACAGGAAGGTTGTTATTTTCAATGGCTGTATTATGCTTGACATTACCCGTAGCGCCAGTTCGCTCCGGGGAAATGGCTACCGAGAAAGATTTGACTAGTGAGATGAAAACAAAGCCAGTAAATAAGCCCTGAGCAGGCCCGCCGCCGCGCCGTTCGCCATACACACACACACCACCACACACACACACACACACACACACACACACACACACACCACACACAACAACACGTGGAGCGATGATTCCAGATGCTAATGAGCCCCCGTTTCCCTTTCGGCACGCCAGACCGCGGACCACTTGTCGAAAGGCCGCAGCCCCGGCCTCGTGGGCGAGGGCGTCTCGACGTGATGACCAAACTGCGGGTGACGTCCAGCGCGGCACGAGCTACAGCGGCGGACCTGGTGGCCATCGTGGACGTCCTGAAGACATGACGGAATCTTCCGCCGGCCTACTACAGGCCCGAGCAGCGCGACATGCGTGGGGTGCCAGGTCGAGGACATAGGATTACCTTCTTGCTTCTTCTTCTTATTATTTATATTATTATTATATTATTATTATTATATATTTGTCATTATTCACATTTCAGATTGCAGTGGTCAGCTCTGCACCCATCTCCTCCATCCCACTCACCAGCCGCCTTGACATGTGTGATGTCCTCTGTTGCTTCCAGAACTTTGTCCAGTCTGTTAGTAACCTGCTGATGGAGGGAGAACAGGGAGAGATGGGAGGGAAACCCAGCTGGTGAGTGGCACTGGACACCTGCTCGTCCCATTTCATCTCCTCTCTCTCTCACACACACACACATTAAACACACACACACATGCACACGCATACACGCGCACACGCATGCACACACACACACACACATACACATGGCACATGCACATGCATACACATGAACACACATGCATGCACGCACACACAACACACACACACACACGCACACATGCACACACACACACACACCCACACACACATGAACACACACACAGACACCACATGCACATGCATTGCACGCACACAACACACACACACACACATGCACGCACCACACACACAAACACACACACACACACACACACATGCACGCAACACACACACACACACACACACACACGCATGTACTCACACACACTCACAAACATACATACGTGTGTGTGTGTGTGTGTGTGTGTGTGTTTTAGTGAGCGAATGAACGAATGAAAAACACTTTTTAAAAATGAGATTTTGGTAAAGCCGTCGGCAAAGCAATTCTCCAGAAGTCGTGGTGTTGATACTTAGTTCCTTAATGACTGAATTACTTAATGAATCTCTTCACCAGCCAGTGGTGTCGCGGCAACAGATACGGCAGCTTAAGGAAATTATGCCCGCATCTCTGCAGGTGAAACGCATAAATCACACACACAAGATCCCAGCCGCAAGCCACCAACACCACCGTTACTGATACCATTTTAACTCTATTCACTCTTAGTGTACATAATTCTTAATTTCCATGTAATTAGGCACATGTCAGACATGTATTTGCTTCTTTTAAGCATCGTAATACATTTGATAGGATCGATACATTATCCATGAATTCGTTTGATTTAGATTTTTGATTTTTAAACTCAGATTTGTAATATTAACCGACTGTTAACCCTTATTGCATCCCATAAACATGTTAAGTGTGGATTTCACACACTTAATCTCCAATAATCTCCAGATCAAAACATGTCCTACTGTCTGATGTAAATGTAAATGTAATATTGTCCTTCCACTGTGCTGTAAGTCCTCAAGCGCCACCACAAGCCTTCCTCCTTTAAACAACAACAAACTTGCCTAACAGGGGGGGTCTTGTTTTCACAGATGAACTGTACAGGGGACTCCTCCGCGCACCGCCTCTCCGGCCGATGCTATGGGAGTGTGGCCGGCCACTCTGCGGAGGTACGCGCCTTTCGCTCCTCTAGACCACCGCATGGCAGGCTCTGCTACGGCCTGGCGCTAGCGTACCCGAGCCTCGCCGCGCAAGCCAAGGGCTGCGTCGGCCCCGCCGGTCAGGCAGAGCTACGGGCCAACCTAACCCATTCCTCCCGGCTCCTACTCACGTCCCTGGGCCTGCCCGCCGACTCTAGCCTCAGGCTTCTGCTGCGGCCCGGGCCTCTGCAACGGTGGACCCTGGGGCTGGCGTTGGCGGCGGGCCCCTGGAGAGCGAGCACCAGCGTGGGGCTGAGGGTGGAGGCGGCCGGGGTCTACGGCTGGCATTTACTGTGTGAATACGGGACCCCCGATTTTGCGCACACCACGGAGCTAACGGGTCGGGTGAGGCTGACCCGATGGTGTCACGTCTGGGCAGAGGTCGGCGGCGTGTGGGACTCCGCCCGCTACGGCCTGACACTGACCTCCCGCTGCGAGGGGCTGGGGAGGCTGGCGTGTCACCAGCCAGTGGTCATGACTCGCTATGCGGCTGCGTTCCTGCTGCCTGGGTGTGTCACTGACTCGCTCAGGGGTCGACGCCTCGCCCTCGATCCAAAAACGATCACGTATCGAGTCAATTCACCAGTAAATGAATTCGCGAATTCACTAAACTGAACAAACACGGTCGTCAGTTGAAACAGAACAACAGAGAATATTAATAATAATAATAATAATACAATGAGGTGTGTGTGAGTGTGAGTGTGTGTGTGTGTGTGTGTGTTAGCCGAGACCTTGGAGTGATCTTCTTCTTCTTCTTCTTGGTGTCTCCCAGCTCGGCCCCAACGTCAAGGAGCTCTTCCGTCTGATCGAGGACTTTGTGGAAGTCATCGGCCTCAGGATGAAGGACTTCCAGGACATGTACGAGGTCACCGACAACCTGGGTAGGCCCGCCGGCGTTACCTCACGTCGACCTTCACGTACCAACCATCCTACTTCTCACTAAGTACGCTTGCAACAAGCGAGGAAGGCGGGCACCATTTTCTTGGCGCTGGTTCTTATAAGAATACACAATCGAGTGGCTCCACGTCGATATTTACATTAAATAAAACGTTCAATCATTCAAAATCTGTCTGTTTCCATATCCTAGATACCAAAATGTACACGAGGAAATAGCGTCGATAAAATATATAGCGAAGGACGGATGTACATATCGACTTTGAGTCACACGGGCAAACAAATCCTTATTGATTCACAATTACTTGATGTTGCCGCCTGAATCCAGGCCAATAATGAACAGCCACAAATATAAAAGAAAGCCTCCGGTGTCTGCTGTGGCTGCTGCTGAAGAAAAAGAACCGCAGGGCGGAGCTGCGGTGGAGCCTGGAGCACCAGTGGGCCTCGCTGGCCGGCGTCGTCCCCAACAGGGTGGATCTCCGGGGCTCCGCCCATCTCCTGAACAGCACCTCCGTGGAAGCCGGGAAGACTGATAACCTATAAAAAAACCGCCTCCGTGGCGACCCAAAGCGCCCACGCCGTAAAACCCACGAAAAGTCCGGACCCCGCCCTTGTGAACTAGCACCTTAACCGTGCCTGGAAGCCTTTCTCCGGACTTTCCATTGAACGCCACCATCCCGCCGCCCTCCTCCTCTTTCCGCAACAAGCATCACCACCACGAGCACACAACCAGAGCAAGACACTGCGGGAACCACTCCGCCAAGCCCCAGCGAGGCTGGGCCGAGCAGCCGGGAGCTCACACGCCCGGGAGGCTAGCCTTGCCCGTTAGCATGCTAGCTGGGTCCGGTCAGGCTTGGGGGAGCTTGGAGAGCGATGCTTGCTCTGTGTCCATCTCGGGGAGTCTTCAGGGGGGAGCGGACCACCAGAGGACTGTCTGGAGGGTCTCTGTTCATCAGCTATGTCCCTTGTTGAAGGTTAGATGTGAAACATGGTGGAAATGCACACACACACATGTGTGTTTCCCATGTTTCCTGGTGACAGGAAAGAATAGAAAACGCAGAAAAAACTATTTTCTACTTTCCTATTTGCAAGCGTTATTTTTTCAACAATGTTGTTTCAACAACGCCTACAGTCATGTTCCAATCATATTATGATGACTCATATATTCATATGAATTCAAATACCTTTTGATATATGGATATATAAGTGAACATGGGCTTCTGTGTTTCTACTTTTTAGTTTCCTCTTTGTTTTGATTTAATTCATGTTTTATTTTATGTTCCTCTCCACAGACTCCACAGGCGCTACCCCGGGAGTTCTCGATAAACGGCTCCGTTGTCCACGCCAGCGGCTGCGCCACCTCCCTGCTCGCGCACGTGCAGGCGGCGGGCGAGGAGAAGGCCGCACTCAGCCTCTCGCTGCAATGCCACCCCCGCTTCAGCCTCCGCGGGTCGGTTCGGCACTCCGTGGAGGCGGCGCGGGCGCAAGGCCTGCCCGTCCGCGGCGCCCTGGTGCTGGCCCTGCCATCGACCGCCACCCCCCCCGCCGGCGTGGAGCTGGGCCTGGAGCTGGGGCGGGGGGACCCGGCGGAGCCCTCGCCGCCGGTCCCAAGCCGGGAGCTGGGAGCCGGGCTGACTGGCTGAAGACTGGCCGGCTACGGGGCCCCGGCGCAAGAGCCTGTCGACCGCCACCCGCCGGGGTCTCCCCCGCCGGGGCGACCCTGGGACGCTGCCGCAACCGGCTGCTGGCCGTGCGAGCTGGTAAGCGGAGTGCTATTTCAGTCCCCACTGGGCGAGCGGTCCCCTACCGCCAGCAGGCGAGGGATGCGGCGACGTGGAGCAGAGCGACCCGCGGTGAGCGGGAGCACGCGTTCACACGCAAATCTATCTATGGGCTACCTCTCCACTGTGCCACCAGTCCTGTCCTAAAGATGCTATCACCGCTCAAGAAGTTAGACTACCTGCAAGATGTAGGCGGGGGCCGGTAGCTCGTTGTGTGCCGTGCAGAGCTATGCAGATAAAGACAGTGGCCTGCCTGGCGAGAAGTGTGATACATCTGAGCAGGCGTATCTTGCATTGCCCACACGTACATAGCTCTCTCACCATTACGCCGAATATAATGCATAGAAAGAACGACTGTTAGCTAGACATACATCGACCCTTGCCCGAGGCCGTGCCATAACATACAGCTAACATTCAGACAGAGCCAACGAAAGGGATATCGATTACCACAGGCAATCTGTCCGTTTGCTATTTTTGACATGAGGTGCCTACCGGCAACATAAGCATCTCGGAATAAAACATCTGCCACCAAATTTGCGCCTAGATCTGTCATTCGCTCTGAATGAACCAGCAAAGTTCCAGGCACTCTAAGTTCGCACTGGGAAAAGTCATAGCGCATCAACAAACGAGGATCTCGCATAAGCCTCTAGCGCATTGCGCCAACTCGTTAGGGATCATGGTGGATCCGGGCGTGGTGAGACCCGAGCGGCTATGCAACACTCCTGCTGGGTCGAGTCTCATAGTGATGGACTGTGTGTGTGTCGTGAGATGTGTCATAACCTATCTGACTCCTGGCGTGTGTTGGTCTCTTCGTTGATCTGCCCTCGAATGATCTCCCATACTCACTCCACTCCTCAATCTCTTGTCTCATCTAGCCCGCTGCGAACACCTCTGTCGTACAACGTCTGCGTCTCTGATGCCTAGCTGCCCAGTCTCATATCGGCAACCGTCCGGCGCTGTCACTCGTCCAATGGGCAGCGGCAGTGGCAGGAGCTGGCCCCCTATCTGCAGCCTCTCACACCGCTGTCCTCCCCAGCGAGCGCGGCTTGCGATTGGAGGACCGGAACCCGCGCGGCCGTCGACACTGCTCGCAAGCCTCGGGCTACCTGAGAGCTCTGACGCCCGAGGCCGAGGAACCTGCAGGACCCTGCCTAGACGACACATCGTCTTCCTCGCCTCGGGCGTCGTGCAACGGCACCGTCGGCGTCCTCCCTGGTGGACTGAGGCACGCAGGCCGCTGCCAGGCTGCGCGCCTGCGTCGATGTGACAGCTCGCGCCTGCTGAGCAGCGCCGTCTCCCCCGACAGCGCGGCCGCCAGCTAGACGGCGAGCACACCCGTCATGTGCCCTGCTCTACGCAGGTGCAGTAAGCCGCTGTCACGCGGACATGACGGCCGATGTCCACAGACCCCGACAGAGAGACCAAGGCTCTATTGTTGAAAAGAAAACGGACGCGCCGTTCACACATCGTCGGAGCACGTCCTGGCAGCAGGGAACCCGGCCAAGGAGCCTGCGGCGGTCCAAGCCGGGACCCGGGCGTCTCGGAGCAGCCCTCCCCGGAACCAGGGTTACGGAGGGCTGCGCAGCCTGCGTCTGTGGGGCTTCAGCTGAGCGAGTCCATGAAGTCCTCTTGCTTGCGAGGCTCCTCTGGTGTTCCTAAGGCCTAGGGGACTGGGCACTCCGGACGGCTTTCAGCCTGCGAAGCAGGACCCGGGCAGTGAAAGCATTTGCAGACAGGGTTCTCAGAACCGCGGTTGAGAGAACCCCTTGAAGGCTGATCCATATGAAGTGAAGGCATCATAACAGAAGTGTGGGCAATAGCTATCATGTGGCGTATTGGAATTAAGTCCCCAGCTTATGTAAATGGTGCAAAGTAGAACTACTACGCTCAAATAGCAAGAATGAATTACTATCTTATGCAAGAAACTATAATTGGCCATGGATAGCTTTCATTATGAAAATGCACATGTAGTGTACCACCACATACTGGACCATACAGTCCGAAGTCACAATTATATAAATTATATATTAAGTAGGCTCGAGTAGAGCAATATGCACCATTTCCGAGTGACTCCAAATTCCCATTCTAATGACTAAAAAATCAACAGTCGCTAAGTTGTCTAAATCAAGCGAAAACTGTGGGGTTTACACCGACATATCACCCTATTCTACACTGAACGCGAGGCGGGAACCGCAACAGTGTTCTTCCACGGAGGGTTTTAAAACGCCTTCCTGAGGGGAAACCCTTGAGATGGACCCTCTAATTCTCCAGGGGCTCCGGTCGGTAGCACAACTGTGCCACTGATCGAGCAACAACAGTTCTCTACCCACGTATACGAACGGATTTGAACTACGGAATTGAACCCGGTCCTTCCCCCCCCCTCCCCCCCCGATCCCAGGCCCATCTGAACGGCTCGGTGGCGGAGGACGGCCAGGGCGTGTGGACAGCCGCGGTTGACACCGGTCTGGACAATGAACGGGGCTTCCTGCGGCTGAAGGCAACAAGGGCCGCGCCACGGCTGCGGGTGGAGGCCGTGCTGCGCCACAACCTCTCCGCGCTCCTCCTCCAAGAGGTCCCGGCACACGGCAGGCTGTCCGTGTCCGTGTCCGTGTCCGCGTCCACGTCGACGGCGGCCGGACGGCGGCAGCGATACGACGGCGAAGCCCTGCTGCACATAGGCCAGTGTACACTGGGGGTGACGGGGGGTGTCATGCCCAGCCCTGGCCTGCAGGGGTCAGTGGTGTATTACAACAACTGCACAGTTGTACAGGTACAGGAGTGCAGCGTGTCGTCGGTGGTGAAGGCGTGGCATTCCATTGGTCGCCATGGAAACAGTGGCTTTTTGAGTGTGTGCATGTGAATGATACATAAAAAAAAAAGAAGTAACTGTTTAACCGTGCATGCCATGCGTCGTATGTGTCACACATGGCCTCTTGTTTTGGTTGTAGAGGTGGGGGAGTCCGGACAGGGTGCAGGCCTCAGGGTCCGTGGTCACCTCTCGGGGTGTCCTTGAGACCGTTGTTGCTATGGCGATAGACAAGAAAACGCTACAGGCTTCAATGAACCTGAGTAAAACCAAGGTAGGCGTCGTCGCGCAGGCCTGTTCAAGCCGGCGGCTTTTGACGAAAGCTCCCTTTCTGAATGAATGAATGTTAACCGAAAGCACTTTTGATTGCTCGTAATAGGTGTTAATAGCGACACATTGTTGTGATCAGGTCCAGCACGAAGTCTCGATCCATCTCCACCACACCGTGCCCCTGCTGAAGAGGGCGGGCCTACCCTCCTCCGCTGCCGTGGTGATGACCTCCGGGAGCCATGGCGACGGCTCGTACCATCACCTGCTGAACTGCTCGGCGGGAACTCAACAGGTGAGGGGGGTCCGTCAGCAGCAGGGCTGAGGTGGTGGCGTGGAGGCCGGACCGGGGAGCGTGCGAGGGGGGACGAGGCTGGCGGCCTGTCCGGTGCAGGCTGATATATGAGGGCGCAGTCGCAATTTCTTAGCCGGCAGCCATCCTAGGTGAGGACCGGGACTCGGTTGTTGACGGGCATGTATCACTCCACGAGCTAGGGGCACAGCGGCAGTATGCATCCTGCGTGGACCTCCTCGACTCTCTCTATGTCATTCCAAGCCAGAGCACCTTCTCAACAGCATTTTGCATGGCTGAATTCCCCAAGCACTGCAGCAGAACCGCTGCTGCAGGACGGTGGCACCCTGTCCTCAAATCAGACCGCAGGCCGCCTTATACAGGCCAGGACTAGGCCTCGTTGTGTGCCAAGCCTCGCGACGATATATCTGTCCTTATGATAGCGACAGTGCCGGACCCGGCTGAGAACTACCTATTACGCACCAGACCTATATGGACCGAAGGAAAACCTGCTGCCGGTGCAAGTGCCACCCAGGGTAACACATATATAGTACATATATGTGTATTTTAGGTTTTGTTAGCGTGATGCTGTGGCTATTATGTGTCTGTTGAGAGATTTACAACTCTATGCTGTTGACCACCCTCCTACATTGATTCTGATAACACAGAATCAATGCAACGATCAAAATGTTGTTTGTTTTGTCTACAGTTTACCGAGCAGACGGCGGTGATTCTGTCCTCTGTGACTGTGGCACTAAACAGCAGTTTGAGTCACACGGTGAACTTCCTGTCAGCCCTCGGAGTCCCTGAGAACAACAGCATTCAGGTTAGGAACACATCAACCACCTGGATAAAATGTTGATTCAAGTTTCAAGTTTCAAGTATTTTATTGTCACTTCACAGTATAAGCAGTGAGTGAAAAACGTTTTGTGCAAAACGCCCGACAGCCGACAGTAATTATAAAGGAATACAAAATAGAATAGAACTACAAAATAGAAATTTATTTAAGGTATTTAATATCTATCAGAGATATTTAATATCTACAAGGATCAGATTTAGAAATGTAACATCCTAATTACATCTCAAAGGATCCCGTTTAAGACATTTAATATGCACATGAAAGGTTTTTCTGTCATTTTTTTTATTTGGAAGCTGTTGTTTTTGTGTGTGAACAGCGGTGAGACAATAAGTATAGTGTGAACCACAGCGTAATATAAATAATGCACCAAGAAGAAGAAAAAAGATTTTATCTATTTAATCCCATAAGATCTTTCATGTTTGACCACATCCAGAATGTACTGTACATTGAACATGTGTTTTAGTTTTTTTTGTCCCCCACATATGCTTTCTATATTCTCATTTTATAGAGTTTCTATCTTGTTACTAATCTGGCTGTGTGTGTGTGTGTGTGTGTGTGTGTGTGTGTCTACGTGTGGTC
>PIJE02007260.1:0-12999 GCA_002895965.2 Coryphaenoides rupestris | reverse complement strand
CATCTGTTCAGGCGGCCCGCCCGGCTCGCTGGCGGCAATATATATTAGCGTATTATTCACTGCAGAATAATAACCAACCTTTGGTTATTATAAAATGGGGATTCCATATTTTTCCCAGTGGGGAGTTTCACTTGTCTTTGGAGTTGCAGTTGTCTGTCCGCGCCATATTGTTGTCAAATCAAGCCAGAAAATAAAAAACATGGAGGCCTCGGAAATATGCTCAAAGGTCCCTCAAAACATAGCTCACTATAGATGAGGCCGTCATATCGTCTCGACGGAACAATACTTTTTGGAATTTGGTCAAATACAGAAGAATAATATTGAACTTGACTACCGAACTTTAATAAAATGTGTCAAGATAGTGTTTGGGGGCCTTTCCCCACGTACAGATGGAGACAAGATGGATGTTTATGAGTCAACATCTGAGCTGCTGTCGACCAATTGACATCCTTCGACAAAAGCGCGTCTCGGTGATGTAACTTCACCAAAACACTCCGAAAAGTAAAACTATTGTCTTAAACTATTGACTAAAAAACTTAAAAACGAAAAGATGGTCTAAAAACTATTGTCGATCTTCCATTAATACCCACTTTAAACACTGGTCGTCCGTTCCCCATGTTTCATACTGTGACATGTTTTTTTTCGTATTATTATTATGATCATATTTTATGATTACTGAGCCTTATCGTTCTGATTTGGAGCCTCTCGAATATGCAAATCACCTCCGATGCTGAATTCTGAAAGTTGATTGGGAAAAAATGCTCAGAAATGCAAGTACTGGGAGTTGGGAGAGGGGTGAGGGTAGGGGTGAGGGTTGAGGGAGGGGGTGAGGGGAGGGGTGAGAGGGGCGTCCCAGCCAGGTGTGGGTGACAGAATGCAACACCCAGGAAGGGGAAATTAAACCTCCAACCAAAGTGGTTGGATGATTCACATCTGGATTGTTTGTTTGGGCAACGCCGCACACACACACACACACACACACACACACACACACACACACACACACACACACCACACACACACACACACACACACACACACACACACACACACACACACACACACATACACACACACACACACACACACACACACACACACACACACACACACAACACCACACACACACACACACACACACACACTTGTGTAGATGTGCACGTATATGTACATCCATACACGCACGCACACACCTGAAGGGGGCAGATGCTGGGGTTGGGCATTATCTCAATACAATCAACGTGCACACAAATCGCATCTCTCTCTCTCTCTCTCTCTCTCTCTCTCTCTCTCTCTCTCTCTCTCTCTCTCTCTCTCTCTCTCCCTCTGTCTCTTTCTTGCTCTCTCTCCCTCACTGCTACTCACAGTGGGTTCTCGTCAGCACTTTAGCAAAAAGGGGGCTTTCCATCACACACACACAAACACACACACACACACACACACACACACACACACACACACACACACACACACACACACACACACACACACACACACAACAGAACACATCACAATGTCGCCTGCTGATAGGTAGGCGGCAAAGCCCTAATCCGCTTTCTATCTTGAACAGCTGGGAAGACGAAACGATCGTGTGCCTCGTGCTGAAACACCCAAACCGTAAATAACGGAAACAGAAGCCGGAATTGTTTATCACGGCCATCGCGTAGCGTTAGCAAAACCCGCTTCCAGGCGGCGGCTGCTGCTGATGCTACTGATATGGATGGTGGTGTCGCGGTGGCTGTGGCGGTGTTGATGGTGGTGGTGGTGGTGGCGGCGGCGCTTGAAACATCTGTTTGCCGCGGGACGGATAAAAAAAAAAAACCCTCGCGTCCCCCGAGGATTTGTCTCTTTTTTGTTTTTGTTAGCGCAGTACGACAACAGAATCACATCGAGATGCTGGTTTTTTTTTTTGCAAGAATATCGTAAACGAAACAGACGTGGCCCTCTTCACGAAAAATAAATCAATCAGCCGCATATTAGCCGAAGGGCCATCAAAGTGTACCGATCTGCCGTTCCCGATCAATCCGAAGCCGGACCGGGAAGTGAAATGGAAAAATACGGGCACTTCCGTTTCTATCTGTATGAAGAAAAATCGTAACCTCAAACGGCAACAACGACGATGTTCTTCGAGCGTTTGACTCGTCATGACAGGGAGCGAAATAGGCAAGTGTGACAGACTAACCGGCTGTACGGCAATATCTTGAGTCCCCCAAGGCTGGCATTATTCTCACAACACGTTGGCGTGGATTTCTTTTCTTTTTTTTTACACACTGTTCCCGCGCAAAAGCTTTTCGAGTCGGTCCCCGCGTTGGTGTCACGGTGTCAACAGACTGAACTTCGACCCCCTTGTTGACCCCCACGAACGCTCGCGTGAGTCACACATCCCTTTCTGATTCATAGAACGATCCTGTTGTTAACGATTACCCGCACGTTCAATATTTAGCGCTTCGCGTCAGCTACAGAATACACACGTACGAGTAAGCGTAGCTTTTTTTCGGCGAGTTTTCCTTTTTTTTTTGTGGTTCGTGGTAGTATTCTAGCGATGAGGATCACCCGATGTGCTGGCGAATCACGGCCATAAATTAACCTCTGCGGTGTAAGTGTAATTTGCGTCTGATTACTAACACCTGGTCTCTGATTTGAAACACCTGTCGGCCGCCCGGCGAGGCAGCTTGCAGCGGGGAAGAGGTGACAAACAGCTCTGTAACTCGCGGTGTGTGTGTGTGTGTGTGTGTGTGTGTGCGTGTGTGTGTGTGTGTGTGTGTGTGTGTGGTGTGTGACAGACATGAGGAAAAAAAGCAGCCGCCGAAAGACACACACCGTCACGTTATCAGGGCCCGCGAGTGAAAACAAACCGACGTCCACAAACAACGCGGCCAGATTGATAAGGCGGGCGGGGATTCTGTTTGTCTTCAAACTGTATTTAAAGATGCGCGCTGCGTCGCCGCGGCGGCTGGACGCTAATCGCTTCGGTTAAATGTCACGCGCAGGCAAACACAATAAATATTATAAGCTGCTGTCTGCGCACACACACAGATTCTCCCCATCGTTCACTCGATAAAGACAGAACAAGCCACCAGCTGGGAGTTTGGGTGGCTTTCCCTGTAATCATCGCAAAACTTAGTGGCTCTGTCAGATGAGGCATTTTTAATCTCTCTCCTTCCACTATTTAACCAATCACTGACAGGCTGCACCCTAGCCTATAGGTGGATGTATAGAAATGTATTTTCTAGGGTAGGCCATCTATTTCTTAAAGCCTTTCGTTGAAAAAGGTATATTCAACGGTCGGCTATCTAATTTATTCCAGCTGTCACGGTCTCGACCGTGTCTCCGGGCTCCCGGGGTTGGTGGGCGTGGCTCCGGACTCCGGTGCCGCCCCTGCATAATTAGCGGCACCTGCGCTGCGCTCACGGCTGCCGTGAATGAACAATTAATCCATGTATAAGAACCCCGGCTTTCCACCCACTGATTGTCGGTTCATTGTTGCAAATAGTTATTGTTAACCCCCGTATGGACTTCACCCGTGCCAGCCGGCCGATCTCCCTGTCTACCCGTCTGCCCGTCTCTCCCTGCCTGCCGGTTCCTGCATCTGCCTGCCGCCCTCCCTGGTCCCGGTCCCGGCTGCACTGCCGCAGCTCCTGCCGGTTCCTGCTGCGAGGTCGCAGCCATTCCTGGTCCCGGTTCCTGCTGCGAGGTCGCAGCCATCCCGGGTCCCGTTCCCGGTTCCTGCTGCGAGGTTGCAGCCATCCCTGGTCCCGGTCCCGGCTGCACCGCCGCAGCCCCTGCCGGTTCCTGCTGCAAGGTCGCAGCCATCCCTGGTCCCGGTTCCTGCTGCGAGGTCGCAGCCATCCCTGGTCCCGGTTCCTGCTGCAAGGTCGCAGCCATCCCTGGTCCCGGTTCCTGCTGCGAGGTCGCAGCCATCCCTGGTCCCGGTTCCTGCTGCGAGGTCGCAGCCATCCCGGGTCCCGTTCCCGGTTCCTGCTGCGAGGTCGCAGCCATCCCTGGTCCCGGTCCCGGCTGCACCGCCGCAGCCCCTGCCGGTTCCTGCTGCGAGGTCGCAGCCATCCCGGGTCCCGGTCCCGGCTGGACTGCAGCAGCCCCTGCCGGTTCCTGCTGCGAGGTCGCAGCCATCCCTGGTCCCGGTCCCGGCTGCACCGCCGCAGCCCCTGCCGGTTCCTGCTGCGAGGTCGCAGCCATCCCTGGTCCCGGTTCCTGCTGCGAGGTCGCAGCCCTCCCTGGTCCCAGTCCCGGCTGCACTGGGTGCCGCCCCTGCATAATTAGTGGCACCTGCGCTGCGCTCACGGCTGCCGTGAATGAACAATTAATCCATGTATAAGAACCCCGGCTTTCCACCCACTGATTGTCGGTTCATTGTTGCAAATAGTTATTGTTAACCCCCGTATGGACTTCACCCGTCGCCAGCCGGCCGATCTCCCTGTCTACCCGTCTGCCCGTCTCTCCCTGCCTGCCGGTTCCCGCATCTGCCTGCCTGCCGCTCGCCACCCGTCCCGCTGGCTTCACTCCCATTTGTCCTCTGTATGTATCGTCAATAAATACTAAAGTACTTCATTAACTCCGAGTCTGGGTCTTGCGCTTGGGTCCTCCTGCACACACCCGTGACACCAGCCTATTTGCTGGGGTTGTCTATATATCTATTTAACACAGCCTATAGTTGTAAAGATATAGTTTGCATTCTTTCATATGGTATTCATATTATTTATATAACCTAGTTGCTGCTACCTGCCCATTTGCACTATGCATTCTACGTTGTATATTGTGTATGTTTTCTTACGGTGTGTTGTGTCATGTGTAGCGTATGGATTCTTCCTGTACTGGGAAGTCAATCAAATCAAATCAAAATACAGTCTATAATCGTTCAGGTATATTCGAGCGTCGGCTGTCTAATTCACACGGCCTATAGTTGGAAAGGGGTCGGGGCGTTCTACAACCTGTTTGGCAAACACGTGGCGGTGAAGTGGCTTTTTTCCGCGACGCGTTTAGCATTCGGCGCCAGCCCTCCCCTCCCCTCCCCTCCCCCCACTTCCTGCGTTCGGGACGGCGGGCATCCATGGGGGACGTGGCAATGTGAGGCGCTCTCTTAATATTCCACGGACACCCGGCCCCGGCGCTGAGAGAGAGATGACGGGGGAGATAAAGACAGAGGGCGGAGGGGAGAAAGAGAAAGAGAGAGAGAGAGAGAGAGAGAGAGGGAATAAGGGTGGGCAGGGAGGGAGAGAGAGTGAGAGATAGGGAGAGAGAGAGAGAGAAAAAGTGGAGAGAGAGTGAGACGGGGGGCGGGGGGGGGGGGGGGGAGATAGTGGGGGTGAGAGAGAAAGGCTGGAGATAGTGAGAGGAGGGATAGTGGGGGGTGAGAGAGGAATGGCGGGAAGAGAGATACCGGGAAGAAAGGGGATGCAGCGGAGAGAGAGAGAGGGAAGAGAGATCGGTGCGCGAGAGAGAGACAGAGAGAGAGAGAGAGAGAGAGAGAGAGAGCCGTTGGAGAGAACAATGGCAAAAGTATATTGAGCAGTGAGAGAGAGAAAGGATTGATGGGAGGAAGATGAAATGGAGAGAAAATAAAGACAGCCTCTTATTGTTGTTTGTATTAAATGTTGTAAAAGAAGGAAAGGAAGGAAGGAAAGATAACATTTCAGCCGCCCCATGACACTACTTTTAGCACCACAAAGCCCTGCTAATCATTTCTGGCCACAGTAGGTTTATGTTTGTGGGTTTTTTTTGTTTGTTTGTGTGTGTGTGTGTCTGGGTAAGCAAGTCATGCTGGTTTATGGAAGGAGCAATTAACAAGGTCGGCATTTTTCCACGCAGTCAATCGCCGGGGGTAGTTTCCATATCTGACGGAGTACGTATCGAAAATACACAAACACACATATTTGATGGAATACATATCAAAACACACAAACATACGGGTAGACTCACGATAAGACTCAAGCCTTAAAACTGCGAAACACAAATGCCAGGTCACTCTAGTTAAAAGCAACAGTCAAAAGATTATTTTTTAAAACTGCTGACAGTGTTGATGGTGCTGAGGTTTTTCTGGGAGAGAATTCCAGTTTCCGGCCATAAGAAGTAAAAGCAGATTCCCCCGCATTCCCTCCGGGTTCCAGGAATGCCTGGCAAGAATTGATTTTCTGCAGCGGAGGCCTCACAAGACATTTTGAGGTTGTGTGGATTAGTGTCTTAAAATCAACATGTGAACAATGTGACTGGTGCTGGTGTTTGCACCTATGTGGTAGAATCGTAGCCAGTTTCAAACTGGTGTCATTTTATTACTATTACTTCCATGTATGTCCATGTACAAAAAAAGAACCTCGAAAATGTGGGTTGATCAATTGAATTAGAGAATGTTTTCATGGTAAATTGTATTTGTGCATCAAATGCTGGCCTCCCTCCACCATTGCAAACTTGTGCTAACGTTTCCCTGCCTCAAGAGATTGCTTACAATCATTATTCTTCATCATTCTTTCATTTTATTTTTATTTTGTAAAAATTTGGACCATATTAAGTAATATGTCTTTTTTTAAAGAGACTGGAACGCAAATTGTTCATTACGATCATCATTACCTGCCAAAGCCGCATCATGAACGTCAAAGGCATACGGCGATTTCTGGGCCAAGTGATCATATCCTTGTGGAACGGCGGGCAATTTTCCCCTGCAAACCCGTCGCAGCCGGTTTTGTTGGCACACCAGCAATGTTTCGTAAGCCGTCGCCTATTCCGTCGCGAGACTAGTCTAGTCCAAGTACTTCACGCTGTCGAATATCTGACACCTTGCATAATTCATCCGCGTCTCGGTAGCTTTTTTTCCGCCCGATCACAGGTGTCAACAGTACATGCTTCTGATGCGTCACGCAACTCCTCTGGCTGTTGGCTGCCAACAAAAAAAAACCTCTTATCTCGACGTAGCACCGTGTTTTTCTCGGTTGAGATAATGCGCCGGGGTGCATTATTTCCCCCGAAACCCCCACCTGCCCAACATCACAGCCGGTAAGTGAGGTCAAGTTTGTTTGTATAGCCGCTTTATCACGCTTGGGATCATAAGTGGGGCCTCCACGGGTACATGGCTAGATGGAGCTGGATCATCTGATGGGCACGAGCGAGGGGGAAAATGAAGCAACGTTGGGAAGGAATACAGAAAACGGATCCCTCCTTCATCAAAGGCAGCCTTTACTCAAATATTGGTTCCTTACAACCTCTTTTGCGGGAAAAGCCGGCGTACACACTTGTGTTCGGCATCATAAGTTCAACGGGAGTAATTGTGTCCATTCAGCGCTAAGCTAGCGCCGAGTGATAACGCTCTGCAAATATTTTTGCTCGGAAAAAGGTACAAGGCTCTGAGACTTGTGCTTGTCTATGGAAAGCAGCGATCCTAAATTAGGTCTTATTTTCCGCGTCAGCATGGCCCCAAACCAAGTTCAGATCTATATAAATTATATTTCACACGACTTACTTAGATGTAAATCACAACTAAACCAAACGCTGCAGGGCTTCAAACTGAATAAAGAGAAAAGAGGCTTGTGCATCATAAATGTTATATTACATTTTCGATTTTATTCACAGACAATAGCCAATTGGGCCAGGGAATGGAGCCATGCATGATTTACCGACCGGGCCCCTAGGGCTTGTGCCAAGGGGCCTTAAACTACTCGGGGCCTCATGCCCACTAGGCCCCAACAATCTACTGTGAATTTCAAAATGTGAAGCTAGATAATGCGACAATGTGTGGGCCCCTCAGCTTATACAAGGTCCCTTCTATCGGGCCCACTGAGGACCAGCGGCCCTCCAAACCTACTCTAGAGCCCTCTGAATACCAACGGCCTCCAGCCCTCCTATCGGGCCCTCTGACGACCAGCGGCCCAGCCCTCCTATAGGGCCTCTGACGACCAGCGGCCCCAGCCCTCCTATAGGGCCCTATGACTACCCATTGGCCCCAACTCTCCTATAGGGCCCTCTGACGACCAGTGGCCCCAGCCCTCCTATAGGGCCCTCTGACGACCAGCGGCCCCAGCCCTCCTATAGGGCCCTCTGACTACCATTGGCCCCAACCCTCCTATAGGGCCCTCTGACGACCAGCGGCCCCAGCCCTCCTATAGGGCCCTCTGACTACCATTGGCCCCAACCCTCCTATAGGGCCCTCTGACGACCAGCGGCCCCAGCCCTCCTATAGGGCCCTATGACTACCATTGGCCCCAACCCTCCTATAGGGCCCTCTGACTACCAAGTGGACCCAGCCATCCGATAGGCCCCTCTGATGAGTAGGTAATACACCAATATTATGATTATTTGGTTGTAATAGGCTACCTGAGAGAAATACATGTCCCAGAAATTACCCAAAAATTAACTTCTGCTTGCCAGCTACCCCACTTCACTCTCTTCCTGTTCTATAATCGTAAACACTAACACCAGGGGGGCCCAACGAACGCACGTTAGCGCTACCGAATTATTAGTGATTCAGAGAAGATCAGTCACTACTGACTCATCACTAACGGATGAACATTTGCTGTGTTTTTTTATTTCGGAAACGTGGTTGTGAGCTCACTGGTGGTTTTTGCATGTAATAAATCCATTCCCGGGCGGCATCCGCCGTAAGGCCCCGGGCCCCGCTTGGAATTATATCTCGGATCCATCTATATTTTCCCATGATCTCCTAGTCTCTCTCCCCATTTATCCTTTACCCCAAGCTGAGGTAATTCTTCCCCTAGTTAAGATCTCTCTCTCTCTCTCTCTCTCTCTCTCTCTTTTCTATCCCCCCGCCGCCAGGAGGAGGAGGAGGGCTCCTCCTCCTCCATATTTCCCTCTGTGATGGAGGTGATGGGTGGAGGGGGAGGGGAGAGATTGGGCATGGATTTGCATTAACAAATTGGGCATGCTGTTGAATCGCGGGCTGACTGGTGTCTTGTGTTGATTCAGCCTTGCTCTCTCTCTCTCTCTCTCTCTCTCTCTCTCTCTCTGTTTATCTCAATCTCCCTCTCGCTCACTGTGCCTCCTCTCTATGGCTCTCCACCGCTTCTCCCTTGCTCTTTCCCTCGCTCTCCCAAATGTCTCAGAATCTCTCTCTCTCTCTGTGTCTCTCTCTCTCTCTCGTACCAGCCCAACCCTCCCCTCATCCCTCCCCTATCTTCCTCACCCCCCCCCCCCCCCCACCCTCCACAGTAGTGTTTGACGTATTAACGCGTTTGGAATACGAGGCTCGCATGGATGCCTGCGTCTGCTGTGGAATTTAGACCATCCTGTAGCCCACTGCTTCCACCCGCTAATGAGAATTCAATTGTACCGCGATGTACAAAATTACTCAAAATGAAATTCAGGGAGAGAAGAGGGGGTATGAATCATTGAAAGGGTACAAGAGGTTGCTTTTTTGGCACTTTAATGTCTTTTGCATTTCATTTTCCGCGGCCCCGGCTGAGTTGAACATATTAAATTCCAAATTAATTCTCGACACACGGAGTGGTTAGAATAAAAACAGCTATTTGGAGTTAAGAAGGCCGTCTTCAAGGGGTAATTTAGGTTTTTAGACTTCGTATGGTTCTGTTCCTGTGAGTTCTATTCATTTTACTTTTGATTTGTCGTTCTGTCTCTCCCTTTGACAACGTTAAACTAATTATTATTAATCACTAAACCGAGCTTTCTTTTCAGGGAGGAAAAGCTCCCGGAAACTTTGACATATTTCTCGAGAAAATGTTACATTTTCCTCACCCGTTTCCATGGCGTTTCAGGCTACAACACCTATTCTTGACGAATACGAATTTGGTGGGTTCGGTGTGACGATGCGATCGACCGTTACTTTAAATTCTGGACAGCGTCTCACAGACGTTTAGCTTAGCGTGCTGCAGGAGTGTTGCTACGGTACTATTCAGGTCTTGCTGATCTGAGCGAGATTGTGAGTTTGTGTTTGCGTTTGCTTGATGTCTGGCCAATGTAATTGTTCCCGAAGAATAGACTCAAAGAATTTGTAAAGAATTAGAATTAGAAAACAAGACACACACACACA
Organism: Coryphaenoides rupestris; assembly: GCA_002895965.2. Lineage (NCBI taxonomy): Eukaryota > Metazoa > Chordata > Actinopteri > Gadiformes > Macrouridae > Coryphaenoides > Coryphaenoides rupestris. Next base: position 2,990 of record PIJE02007260.1, on the reverse strand, counting down.
CACACACACACACACACACGAACCCTGCTGTATGTATTAAGTATTGACTCTAAACCCGTGTGAACCTAAGAAATCAAAGGCGTGACGGCCGCATTGAAGTCCCATTCTAAAGATTTTTTTTTTTTTCTCCGAGGGGCAATTTAAAGCCGGCAGCTTTTTCGTTCAACAACAAAGGAAAGCCTGACACGTCGTATCAAATCCCCCCCCCCACCCCGCGCGTGTGTGTGTGTGTGTGTGTGTGTTCGTCCATGTGGTTCTGGTAAATGCGGCGCGTGCCCGCCCGGCTCTCCGGCGGGACCTCGCTCCCCGCGCCCCACACTTACTTTGTCTCCCTCTTTCAGGGCCAATGAGCAGCGGCGTGCGGCGTCGGGGGAGGACGGAGGCGAAGACGACGACGACGACGAGGAGGGAGGAGGAGGAAGAGGAGACGGGAGAGCAGAGAGGAAATGAAGGTGGAAATTGATACAGAGGAACACAAAAAAGCACTAACATTAAATCCCCTCCTCTCTGTGTTGCCTCCTCCTCTCCCTCCCCTAACTCTTTCTCAGTTCTTGCTTTATGCTTCCGACAGCCTATCTCCTTTGAATCGCTCATTGACGAACACATACACTGAAATGGTCTCCTCAGCATTTTTACGTTTTTTTGGTTTATGGTTCCACCCCCAACGTATCGCGAATTTCAAACAAGTAAACCATGGTAGGGGGACGTAGGATGCCAGCGATCTCTTAAATGGAAACAGTGCGGATGGATGTGGATTCTTTGGATATTCAAAACAACCGATATATAATTATCAGCCGATACTAGGATAAACCCTTATTTAGTGATCTCTTTTTCACGCGTGTTATCCGAGTATCAGCACTATTGTTTAAAAGTTACGTCGGTAAGAGACGGAGAGTGAGCGCTAAGATTCGGAAACTAAAACAACCGCCCAAGCCCGCACCGGGAAAAAAAATGTGTCGCATTTCACGCACCTGCGATTAACAGGCCCCACGATGGATCCCCCACCACCGAACCAATCGGGGGAAGAAGAAGATGGCTCTCTCACAGAAGGCGGCCGGCGCAGTCGACCGGAACGGATATGCTCGCGGCGCGCTTCACGCACTAACAGCTGACGGATGGCGGTGGCATTTCTAACGAATTACGCTCAAATGACAGCGCTTAACTCTCACCCGCAGCACCTTATAAAATGTACGTGACTCCGTTTTGCACTCCCGCGCACTCCTTTACAACACAACACACTCTGGGAAAAAAAAAAACCGGCACGAGCTTTGTCTTCTGATTCCCGAGGCTACTCTTTTTTTGTGTGTGTTTTTGTGTGTGCGGTTCGCTCGTGCAGCACTTCGAATTTGTCGGAGCTACAGTCCCGTATCGATTGTGATGCTTTGATGCTTGTAAAACAGTTGCTTTGGATGAAAGCGTTGGCCAAGGAGCTAAATGTAAATGCGACGTCAATGTGCTAACAACACACATTTCTCCAAATCCCTGCTAATACCGACAAGTACCAGAATGTCCTTGTCTACATCTCCTCCTTCTCTTCTCTCTCCTCTCTCTCTCTCTCTCTCTCTCTCTCTCTCTCTCCGTCTCTTTCTCTCCTCTCTCTCTCTCTCTCTCTCTCTCTCTCTCTCTCTCTCTCTCTCTCTCTCTCTCTCTCTCTCTCTCTGTCCCTCACTCTCGTTGGTTCTTTTTAAAAAGCTTTTTAATCATCCCTCCGTCTGTCTCTCTCTTTCTCCTATGTCCGCACTCTCTCCGGCCCATGTTTATGTACACACATGCTATCGATACAAGTAGATTTTCATATAAAGTGCTTGGTCGCAAAAACAAGATTCGCGTCTAGGAGCCAGGTCTCGTCTGCGTGTATGTCGTGTGGTGTGTGTGGTGTGTGTTAAACATATCCAGTTTCGAGGTTCTGTTAGACACGCAACGTCGGAACGTTCCTCGCGCTGTTATTCCGTGAATCTCTGTCGGAGTTCTTCTGTTCTTCTATTTACTCCCCCCCCCCCGATACTTTTTTTCAACTGCTCCACCATCCAAGATCCTCCCGTTTTGGCAGACAGACAACCCATTACCCCCACTCCACACATCCACCCACTCATCCACCCACCCACCTCACACATCCACCCCACCCCATCCTGCCTCCCCTCCTGCCCAGAGGGGAGCTGGAGCATGTCACTCAGGAGTGGGAGAAGGCGGGAGTTGATCCAGGGGAATGAAGGGAGGAGGAGGAGGAGGAGGAGGAGGAGATGCTGGGTGGAGGGTGGGTGGAGTGGCAGGGGGGAGACGGGTGGTGCTAAGGAGACATCAAGCTCGGAGATCACACCGCATTCCTGTCTGTGTATGTGTGTGTGTGTGTCTGTGGGTGTCTGTGGATGTGTGTGTGTGTGTGTGTGTGTGTGTGTGTGTGTGTGTGTGTGTGTGTGTGTGAGTGATGTATCTTTGTGTGTCTGTGTGCTGGATTGGGGCGTGTGTGTGTGTTTATGTGGGCTTGCTTGCGTGTGCGTGCGTTGGTCGTATGTGTGTGTATGTATGTGTGTGTGTGTGTGTGTGTGTGCGTGCACGTGCATGTGTGCGGTGTCAGTGCGGTTGCCCTGACGGAGTGTGTTTCAAGGTAGGAATGGCGTCTGCCGCCCCCTCCCCAGTGTAAGAAGAATGGAAGTATGGGGACTTCAACCGCTTACCAAAATCATGCATGCATCTTAAGTCTTATTACATAAAGGAGTTACTTTTGTCATTTTCATAAGTGTGTGTGTGTGTGTTTGTGTGTGTGTGTGTGTGTGTGTGTGTCTGTTTGTGTGTGTGCGTGTCCCGTGTGTGTCGCAGTTTGCCCAAAGTTTCCTAATAAATGACGCCCTCTATGAAAGCTTTCTATGTATGTGGCACTAAGTGCCTTAAGTGTGCATAGATCATATTCACCATTAATATAATCTCAAGAGTAAAATGTTGAGGGGAAATGTGTTAACACACCGGGAGGAGTTGATAAGTGCTTCGTAATT
>PIJE02007259.1:0-13000 GCA_002895965.2 Coryphaenoides rupestris | reverse complement strand
ACCAAGAGGACCCTCTCATCTCCTCTCATCATCATGTTAATATTCTTAATGTCATGTGCAATACTTCTTCTCAATATTATCCTTGCAATATTACCATGCTACATTACCTTTCATCATTATGTGCAATATTCTTAATATTCTTTATATCGTGTGCAATACGTCCTCTTACCATTATTATTATTATTATTATTATTATTACCCTTTTATTACACTTAAATTATTGCCAAATTGTTTTTGCTGACTGAATATCCTCTTACCTATATTTTTATACTTCTCCTAGGACTTAGACATACTTTTAAATTCGTAAATATAATTTTTTTTATTCTACTGTTTATTTCTCTGTTGTTTTATTCTATTGCGATGCAACCTGGCACAAGAATTTCCTTCGGGATCAATAAAGTTCTATCTTATCTTATCTTATCTTATCTTATCCACCATCAGTTGAGCGCAATCACACGTTTTCTCACTAAATGTTCAATATTTGTCTCCCTCATTTCATGTTCATGGTCACACTGCCAGATAGCATGCCCACACTTGTATAGTTAATTAATTATAGTTTAATTAATTGTATTTTTCTGAAAAGTTTCAGTTCTGTTCAGGGGGTACTCACAACCAATGAAACCAATGACGATGAAAATATAGGAAATATAGGAATCATCCTTTTATTAATTTGGGTAACAACTTATGCAATTGATAAACATCTGATAAACATCTTATTTAACATCAGGAAAATAACACATATTTGCTCCTCTTAGGTCCACAACAATACGAAGAAGCAGGAGATATTGTTACGGCTCGCCCGTCCTCGCCTCCACGCCCGATCCTCTCACCTCCCGCTACACGCCCTGCACGCTCCCCTGCGCGCCGCCGTGGTCCGGGCATACGGCGCTCCTTCTCCCCGGAGTTCCCCCCGGCTGCCGGGCGCTCGCGTTCCCCATCCTCCGCCGGCCCTGTCCTCTCGGCAGGCTCCTCCCACCTGTCGGAGTCGGAGGTTCCCGGCACGTCGGCGCAGGCGCCACGGTGGAGCGGCGATGACGCGGCACACAGCGCCAGTTCCCGCACCGGGCTCCCATTGCCAATCACCGCACCTGCGCCGGATCGGCAATCACCGCCCGCACTACAAAGGCCTGGCCGGCGCGCCACTCGGCGCCAGATCGTCCCCTAAAACTACAGGTGGTAACGTATGCGTCAGATACACCATCCTGTAGTAGTTTATCCAGTGGACTAACGTTACGCCTTACTGCCTGTGTTTGCCACCACCGGGATCTCTATCCCTCACCCCGTTCTTTTATCTCTCCTCCAGCGTTCCAGACCACCCCGCTGAGCTGGGACCAGTCCGTGGAGCCCTGTCCGGATCCCCGAACTCCTTGTGGCTTCGTGTGTGGCAATCCTTTGTTTTGTGAATGAAAACCCCCTTTTTCGGACTTACCACGACGCCTCATCTATTGCTGTGCGCCTGGGTCTCACCTCAACCCCCACATAACAGTACGATCTGGCCCCGGAGTCGATGAGGACCGGTACGGCGAGCCTCTGCCCCTGCCAGGCGAGGGTGGCTGAAATCCTGGTGGCATCAGACAGGGTGAGAGGATTAATGAGGCGACTCACCCGGTACCCCTGTGCGGCCGTCTCTCCTCCCCTAGGCGTCCCGGGGTGGTGCGCTCTCTCCCGCTCTCGTTCCCGGGCACGCTCATCGAGGCGGATGGCCTGGGAGATGAGCAGGTCCAGGGTGCCGGGACTCTCCCTCCCGGACAGCGCGTCCTTTATGTCCTCCCCCAGACCGCGGCGGAACGCGATATACAGCGCGGGCTCATTCCACGCGCACCGAGCCGCGAGTATGCGGAACTCAGTCGCGTAGTCCGCCACTGAACTCGCCCCCTGCTGGAGCGTGGAGAGAGCCGCATCTTGCCCGTGGTCGAAGACGGCCTTGAACTCCGCCACGATGCCCGCATATACGCGGCCGCGCCCTCGCGTCCCGCCATGACCCACCGACGAGCCCTCCCCGTGGTGAGGTTCGCCATGTAGGCAATGCGGGCGGCTGCAGTGGAGTACATGCTCGGTTGTAGCTCGAACACATACTCACACTGCATCAGGAACTCCCGGCAGAGGGCGAATGTCCCATCATAGGGAGCCGGGGTGGCAATGTGGGGTTCCCGGTCAGGGGACGCCCTCGGCACAGGAGCCGCAACCGCCGCACCGTCCTGGGGAGGGGCTGAAACCTGGACCGTGAGGACGTGGACCAGGGTGGCGAGGCTCGTCAGCTGCTCGGTCTGGGCCCCCTGGGCGTCAGCGAGTCCCCGGAGCTCCCGACGGATGACCGCGACGGCCTCGGCTGCCTCCGCGAGTAGGCGGGTGAGGTCCTCCAGCCCCCTGCCCTGGGTTTGGAGCTGTGCCTCGAGGGGAGATGGGGTGCCTTCCATGCTGGCTGGGTCTACAGATGGCCAGATCATACTGTTAATCTCTCAGGGCCGGAGAAGGCGGCGATGGACGGCTACCTGCAGGAATGCTTGGCCGAGGGTCTCATCCGTCCATCCCAATCCCCGGTGGCAGCGGGGTTCTTCTTCGTGAAGAAGAAGGATGGGGACCTGAGGCCATGCATAGACTACAGGCTGCTGAACAACATAACCATCAAAAACAAATATCCCCTCCCCCTCATGAGTTCCAACTTCGAACACCTCATCAGGGCGACCATTTTTACTAAGTTGGACCTCCGGAGCGCATACCACCTTGTGCGCATCCGAGAGGGGGATGAGTGGAAGACCGCCTTCAAGACTCCCCGGGGGCATTACGAGTATCTCGTGATGCCTTTCGGCCTCACCAACGCCCCCGCCGTCTTTCAGGCGTTGATGAATGATGTGCTCAGGGACATGTTAGATGTATTTGTGGTCCTCTACCTTGACGACATCCTGGTGTTCTCCAGGAGCGCTGAGGAGCACGTCCAGCATGTGCGCATGGTCATCCAGCGTCTCCTGGAGAAGCGGCTGTTTCTCAAGGTGGAGAAATGCATCTTCCATTCTCCTCAGTGGAGATCACCCCAACAGCTGTGTCTTGGATCGGCAGCACAGGGAATTTTGAGCGTATCATGATATCGAAAGCGTATGCCCGCCATCCGGCGAAGCCGTCCTCATTCCCCACCGCAGCAACGGTGGGCTCATTCCTGTGAGAGGATCTCTGTGTTCATCGCTCGAACAACAGATCCGACCTAGGGTCTCTGCACACACCGGAGGCGGGATACAAGCTTATTCCCGCCTCAGCGAAACCGAGCGAGGAAAGCGCCCAGGAAGCCTGAAGCCCATCTTCCCCTGCATCGTGCGTCATCGGGGTGGTCACAATGGACATTGAGGGGGTGGTCAAGGAGGCCCAACGCACCCAACCCGACCCAGGCAACGGGCCCCCCCCAGTTGTTTGTGCCCGACTCGGTTTGGTCCCGGGTGCTTCAGTGGGTCATGCGAGCAGGGTGGCATGTCATCCGGGAGTCCACCGCACACACTCCTTCCTGGCTCGGCGGTTCTGGTGGCCGTCTCTTGGAGCTGACGTCCGGGAGTTCGTCGCGGCCTGTGCAGTATGCTCCCGCAGCAAGGCTTCACACCAACCTCCAGCTGGACTCCTGCGTCCTCTCCTGGTTCCCAGCCGTCCATGGTCCCACATCGCCTTGGACTTCGTGACCGGTCTTCCCCCCTCCCACGGGAACACAGTCATCCTTACCGTGGTTGATCGATTCTCCAAGGCGGTGCATCTGGTGGCACTTCCAAAGCTCCCATCCTCGGCGGAGATGGCTGAACTCCTCACTCAGCACCTTTATCGTCTCCACGGGCTCCCGAGCGATGTGGTGTCGGACCGTGGACCGCAGTTCACCTCCCAGGTCTGGCGGGCCTTCTGCAAGGGGATCGGTGCTACCATCAGCCTCTCCTCAGGATACCACCCGCAGACGAACGGCCAGGCTGAGCGCGCCAACCAGAGCCTGGAGTCCAGCTCTGCGCTGCGTCTCGGCTCTCCACCCCACCTCCTGGAGCGGAGACCTGCCCTGGGTTGAGTACTCCCCCAAACGGCTTGGTCTGCGAGGCCACCGGCAGGTCCCTGTTCGAGGCCTCCCTGGGATACCAGCCCCCGCTGTTCTCGCTCCAGGAGTCGGAGGCCACGGTCCCGTCGGTCCAGGCCCATCTCCGACAGTGTCGCCGGGTGTGGAGGGAGGTCCTAACCCTGCTCCGTGCCAACGAACGTTCCTGCCGTGGGGCAAATCGCCGCCAAACCCCTGCCCCGGTATACCAGCCTGGCCAGCTGGTATATCTCTCCACGGCTGACCTTCCGCCCCAGGTCTCCTCCAGGAAGTTGGCACCACGCTATGTCGGCCCGTTCAGGATTGACCACGTCCTGAACCCGGCGACAGTGCGTCTCAGGCTCCCCGCCTCCATGCGGGTCCACTCGGTTTTTCACGTGTCCAGGGTTAAACCGGTCTCCTCCAGCCCGCTCATGCCAGCGGCTCCTGCACCACCGCCTCCTCAGCTGGTCGACGGTCATCCCCAGTGGACGGTGCGGCGGTTACTGGGGGTGCGCCGCCGGGGTAGGGGGTTCCAGTACCTGGCGGACAGGGAGGGGTATGGCCCGGAGGAACGCAGTTGGATCTCCCGCCAACTCATTATGAGCCCGTCGCTCCTCCGGGACTTCTACCGGGATCATCCCGACGCTCCCGGCCGGTCGCCAGGTGGCTCCACTTGGGGGGGGGTCCTGTTACGGCTCGCCCGTCCTCGCCTCCACGCCTGATCCTCTCACCTCCCGCTACACGCCCTGCACGCTCCTCTGCACGCACACAAGGGCTTCACGTACAGTGAGTGGATGAAGAGGGTGGGGTGAGCATAAACACAATAAACCAAAAATGAAGGGTTATGCATGTGTAATATTGACACCATGGAACAAAACAACCCAAATGACTTTGTCCACGTGACCAGGGAGGAGGTAGGCTATCTATCAATACATTACGTAACAAGCGCAACAGAAGTACGGTAATACCAAGAATTAATAAATATCAGTCTTATCTTTTATTATAATCCAAAAACCATAGGGACAGAACTCTGCTTTTTCTTCCAGCAAAATGAGAACAAAGGAAACATAACCGTGGCGATTTCACCAATTAGTTTTCTGCAGGGGCGGACGGTGTAGGCGATTTGGGCGACGCACTACCAACTGGGAGAAAGAGGATTTTAGTTTCTAACCAGTTCTATCACAGAAAAAGTAGTTCTCAGTGTTCTAGACATATGATCTGTCATTGTCCAATCAGAATCGTCAGATTCAAGTCGTGTTTCAAATGGTCCCGCCTCTCTGGGCGATTTCATTGACGTGGAAAATCGCCCAAGCATTCTCCCATTGACTCTCATGTTAAAACTTTTTTTTTCGGAAAATGAGCCTCCAATGCATTTTGAATGAGGATTTTGGGACTCGCCCTAACGCGCTTGCGTCATACGGTATGACGCAAAGCGCGTTATACGCCGTCTCTCTCTCTCTCTCTCTGTCTGTCAGTTCATTTAGTTGATGTTGTTTTTAAATAGTTAGTTTTCATTCATTCGGAAAAAAGGTAAAAAAAACTATGTTCTGTTCATGTTCATTTTTACAGATCTATACCAATGGCCAGATGGTTGCCTATGGTTGTTCATGTTTACAGGTTCATACAGTTGGCCAGATAATGGTTGTTCACATTTACAAAGCCATACAATCTAGCCGCACCTCATCATTCTGACTTGGTCTTTAATGTGTAAAGCCAAGATGCACCGCCACTGACCACATTAGGTCAAACCTCAATTGTTTAGTCACTTTGGGACATGGAAATGTAGCTTTTATGAAGAAGCACTTTGGTGGTATCCTAAATACCAGAAATGGTAGATCTAAAGATCCAATTCTCAACTATTTTACTTGTTATTGCCATGCTGTGTTTTTTTATTTATTGTTGAAAGTCTGCACTTTCCTTTACAGATAATTTGACTGCACTATCTTGTTGTATGTTTGTTGTATGTATGTTGTAAAGGTTATGAAAGCTCTTGATCCTCTTGATCCTTGGTCAGTTAATAAATACTTGACTTAATATGCTGCCCCTGTCTTTATGTGGTTGCTGGACATATCTTGTGGAGCTACACCATTTTTGTTTATGGAGCTGCCATCTAGTGGACATAAGAAGGACTCTGTATGAGTTAATCATCTAACAACAAATTGATACTGTCTTGCTTAATGCACCTATTGAATGGGTCACCTTAATCATTATCAGAAAAATTGCCCCCCCTGAGATTTTCTTCAGGAGCCGCCACTGCTTGCGATGTAATGAATTGTAGTGAACGCCACGGAGGAGCTGAAGAGACGAGACGCGGAGTGTAGTTGTATTGTTGCTCTGTGGCCCAGACACCACCCAGAGTCTAACTTTTATTGTGCTTTCACAAGGAGACGGATTGTTATTTTGGACATTAATCTGTTAATTCGCGGTTCTGATCCGGGAGGGGGGGGTGGATATTGGTGGGGACATGTCCCCAGCGTCCCCACTACATTCTACGCCCATGTGCTTTCCCATAATACATTTCCCATACATAACATTCCTCATAATCCCTCCGGCCCCCCACGTCATCTGCGCGGCCATGTGGTGGCCCCGCCCCCCCCTGGCCGCTACAGAATGTAACGAAGATCGTTGGTTTTTTTCTTCATGAGAATTTCAACAGAATTGCTGCATGTTCTTCATAGAAATAAAACATTTGTATTCGATAAAATAGCGTTGTTCTGTTGCATTTATTTATATAGGCCTAGCATTAAATTAGTATTAAAAGACACTTCCGGTTTCTATGGGAATCCCAGGATTTAAAAAGGGTCAGATTCGGGAATTTTGGCAACCCTATTCTACACAGAGCTCTACATCACAGAGAGAGGCAGTGGAGAGGTCAACAAGGAACATGAGGTCAGACTCATTTAAATAGTTTCCAGGAAACTAGCCATGGAGGAAACACCAATCAAATTTGAAGACATCTTTAAACCCTTACTTGGACAAGATCCACCAATCAGAACAGTAATGACAACTGGAGTGGCCGGCATTGGTAAAACTGTCTTGACACACAAGTTCACTCTGGACTGGGCTGAAGACAAAGCCAACCAGGACATACACTTCACATTTCCCTTCAACTTTCAGAGATCTGAATTTACTGAAGGGGAGAGAGTTTAGCTTAGTGGAACTTCTTCATCACTTCTTTATTGAAACCAAAGAAGCAGGAATCTGCAGATACGACCGGTTCCAAGTTGTCTTCATCTTGGATGGTCTGGATGAGTGTCGACTTCCTCTGGACTTCCAGAACAACCAGATCTTGACTGATGTCACAGAGTCCACCTCGGTGGACGTGTTGCTGACAAACCTCATCAGGGGCGACCTGCTCCCCTCCGCTCGCATCTGGATAACCACACGCCCTGCGGCAGCCAATCAGATCCCTGCTGAGTGTGTTGGCATGGTGACAGAGGTGAGAGGGTTCACCGACCCACAGAAGGAGGAGTACTTCAGGAAGAGATTCAGAGAGGAGACGCTGGCCAGCAAAATCATCTCCCACATCAAGAAATCACGAAGCCTCCACATCATGTGTCACATCCCAGTCTTCTGTGGGTTCAGTCCATACAGGGAGACAGGAAGTATCATGGGAGAGCTGAAACAGATCCACACTGGAGCTCAGAGAGCAGGGAGATCATTGTTTCTCTGGGAAAACTGGCTTTTGACCAGCTGGAGAAAGGCAACCTGATCTTCTACGAGTCAGACCTGGCAGAGTGTGGCATCGATATCAGAGCAGCCTCAGTGTACTCAGGAGTGTTCACCCAGATCTTTAAAGAGGAGTGTGGGCTGTACCAGGACAAGGTGTTCTGCTTCGTCCATCTGAGCATCCAGGAGTTTCTGGCTTTTATGGCTGATCCAAGAATTAAAAATACTGTTAGGGAGTGGTATTTCCCAGGAGGCCTGTCGGCGTACACTAAATGTTATTTTGGTTTAAATATAATAAATATATTGAGTAATAGAAATACAGTTTCTTAGTCATAATCGGATTCAACTCAACCATCGTAACATCAACCTATTTCAACAATTGTTGCTTGTTAAGCACATCATTGGATCGGAGTAATAATGAGGATATAGTAGAACTTCCTTATCAATGGTTATAGACACAACTCAGAAACTTACATTGTAGAGCCAAACACCGGTAGTGGGCATTTGGGGGAGCATATAGATATTCAGTGATGCTTATTAAGGCAATATTCAATAAAAGTCTTTTGTTTTAAACCCTCCCACGCAAGAGCTTTTGCGCGAATAGGTAGGGTGTAGAAACAGCTAAGCCGATTAAAAACGCATGCCTGAAAATAAACATACTAGATGCACACTCTTATCCATTTTTTCCAATATGGCCACTCTTCCAAAATTCACGGTCCCACTAATTTAACAAGTGGCATCCTGCCAAAAACATGGAGACATGTTTCTTCTGTGAGTGGGATGTTGGATAAACCACACCTAGATTCAACAACAGGCGGAGTCCGCCTTTTTCAATGTGGACCGGGCACAGCAAGTAGCGAAGCCTTGTACTTAAATATAACCAGCCAAGAACTAGTCTAATAATTAACATATTTGTATGTATGTATGTATGTATGTATGTATGTATGTATGTATGTATATATGTATGTATGTATGTATGTATGTATGTATGTATATATGTATATATGTATGTATGTATGTATGTCAAAGGGGGGGGGGAGTTATAGAGAGTATCTGTGTGATATCTGTGAAGACAAAGACCGTAGGTCTTGGCTCAGGACCAACAAGTGGACAACCCCTGGAGATGGACAGAGACTTGAATGGACAATGATTGAATGATGATGATTTGTGTTCTTACGCTTCTCTTGACGTAAATACCCCAGGACATGACTGCTGCTCTCTAACCCGCGTCACCTTTCTGTTGTCCTCAGACAGAGAGAGTTGTCTGTTGGCTGTGTTTGGGTTCAGTGTGACTCCACAGGCATCTGACGGGAGAACAAGACATGATTAGGCTGCTGAAGCACACAGAAATACACTGATGATGGACTTCATCACATAGGAGTCATTTAAATAACCTGCAAGTGATGGCTGTTAGTATGTCTTCATTCACAAACATATACACACACACACACATAATTATGATTCATCATTCACCTGATTTTTATGGTGTTATGTCTAATGTGTTAATATAATATAATCGATTATAGTAATAATATGAATTTAAATATGTTATATATATCACATATAGACCCAATAAAAACAAATAGACCCAATAAAAACAACAGCAAATATTAGCAATAACCATAAAACTGTAGTTTTCTTTTAATAGAATATAGTATACACACATAATTACTTTTATTCTTAATATTAGGATCACGATTATTATAATATTTACATTTACATTTAGGGCATTTGGCAGACGCTTTTATCCAAAGCGACTTACAAAGAGTACATTTGTTGAAGGAGAGGCAGCAATATATCACTGTGGTACCTGAAGATAAGAATAGAGCTGTTTTCGAGCATTCATATTTACGAGACGAATAGAACGAGTTTCATAATTGCCAAGTTGCCTGCATAAGTAGCTGGGCAGGCGTGCAATTCTAAGCATGATACAACATCTGAGAACGAACAACAATGCTAAGTGCCATTAATAAGTGTTAAGACATATAAACACGCAGGTTAGTGCTAGGGGGGGGGTTATGTAGAGTCCAGGTGAACTCTGAACAGGTGGGTCTTGAGTCTCTTGCGGAAGCTGGCGAGCGACTCGGCTGTTCTGACATGAGCCGGGAGCTCATTCCACCACTGCGGAGCCAGAACCGTGAAGAGTTGGGACTTGGAAGAGCGATGTTTGGCTGTTTTTAGTGAAGGCGGTACCAGTCGTTTGGCAGAAGTTGCCGAGCGGAGTGCTCGGGCTGGGGCGTAGGGTCGGACTAATGTTTGGAGGTAGGTAGGGGCGGTTCCGTTGACAGCCATGAAAGTCAGTACCAGTGTCTTGAATCGAATGCGAGCGATTACCGGGAGCCAGTGGAGGTTGCGGAAGAGGGGGGTTACATGGGAGAATTTAGGTAGGTTGAACACGAGGCGTGCTGCTGCGTTCTGGATGCGTTGTAAGGGCTTGATTGTTGAGGCGGGGAGTCCAGCCAGGAGAGAGTTGCAGTAGTCGAGACGAGTGATAACGAGCGCTTGGACCAGGATCTGCGCTGCTTCACGTGTGAGGAAGGGCCGGATCTTGCGGATGTTGTAGAGAGCAATTCTACAAGATCGGGCCACAGAGGTAATGTTGGCGTTGCAGGACAGCTGGTCATCCAATACCACGCCAAGGTTCCTTGCCGTGGGTGCAGGGGAGACTTCGATGTCCTCGATGGTGACAAGTAGGTCCATCTGAGGGCAGTCTTTACCCGATGATGACTCATCAGAATAACAGTACTTAATCAACTCATAATACATATCAATATAGAAATAATAATACTGAGAGGATTTATTGGGATTTTGATGGTTAACAATATTTAGAAATGTAAGGTACATGATGTCCACACTGGGGGTAAACAAAATGAGAGCAGCATGTTATCTTTAAACATTCATATTCACAATCTGCTCTACCATCACTTTGTACTTTGTACACAACATGAGTTACAGCTGCGTTTTGAAGACACTCCATCTAGCGGCTGCTTGGATCCTTGTAGGAGACATTGTCCCTGAGTGCTGAGCTGTCCTCTCCATACCTGAGAGTGTCCAGTCTCCAGCGTGGATCCTCCAGTCCAGCAGAGAGCAGCGTAACTCCTGAGTCTCCTGGGTGATTGTAGCTCAGGTCCAGCTCTCTCAGATGGGAGGGGTTGGAGCTCAGAGCTGAGGCCAGAGAAGCACAGCCTTCCTGTGTGACCAGACAGCCAGACAAGCTACACACACACACACACACACACACACACACACACACACACACACACACACACACACACACACACACACACACACACACACACACACACACACACACACACACACACACACACACATTTAAATGTCTCCTGACATTGAGCCTGGTGGTGTAAGTGTTGGCACATTGAGTAAAGCTGACCTGAGAGTTTCCAGTGTACAGTGTGGACTCCCCAGTCCAGCAGAGAGCAGCTTCACTCCTGAATCCTGCAGATCATTGGTACTCAGGTCCAGCTCTCTCAGACTAGAGGAGTTGGAGCTGAGAACTGAGGCCAGAGCTTCACAGCATCTCTCTGACAGATGACAGCCATTCAGCCTTCACACAGAATAAACAGGAACATGTTAGGAACTGAGATTAAAATAAGTCTTTTACTTTTTCCATATTGAATCAAGAAGTTCAGCTAATAAAATAAAGTCTGTGATTTTAAAAACAATCTTGAGTAAAGCTGACCTGAGAGTTTCCAGTGTACAGTGTGGACTCCCCAGTCCAGCAGAGAGCAGCTTCACTCCTGAGTCCTGCAGATCATTAGTACTCCAGCTCTCTGAGACTAGAGGATTTGGAGCTGAGAACTGAGGCCAGAGCTCCACAGCATCTCTCTGACAGATGACAGCCATTCAGCCTTCACACAGAATAAACAGGAACATGTTAATCGTGATTAAATGGTTAACTTTTAAAACCCCTTACTACCATTATAAATAAGAAATATAAGTTAAGGGTGCTGTAGGTAAGATGTAGACCTGACAGCCATGATTCATTCATTAAAGAAAAAAACTGCTCCTTTTGCTGTAAAGACTGGAAGTAGTGTGGATATTTGATTCTTTGGTTATTTGTATTTATTCTGTTGCACATTCCACTGTGCATCGATTTTTCATTTCACTGCCTATCCTGTATGTGACGATTAAAGTTCTTGAATCTTGAATTATTATTATTACATTCGCCAGCCATTAGTGTGTGAACTGCTCTGTGAGAATTTCTGTTTCTGCCTGACTGTGCCTGACTCTGTATGAGACCATTTCGATGTTAGATTGTTCTCAGCTCATATGTTGGTGTATATTGTATATTATTATAACATATATTCTCATGTGGTTTATTGTGTTTTGTGGAGTGTAATACATGTTATAAGTGCCAATACAGAAATGTCTTCAATATTAGTATAACATTTATATTCTCATATTATGTATATTGTGTTGTGTGTATTGTAATACATGTTATTAGTGAACCTACAGAGATGTTTAGTATATTATTATCATTTATATTCTAGTGTTATGTATATTGTGTTGTGTGTATTGTAATACATGTTATTAGTGAACCTACAGAGATGTTTTGGAGGCTTTGACCACCGGCAGCAGCCTCAGAAGACCCTCCTCTGAAGCAGAGTAGGCTATTTCTTCACATCAAACATGTCCAGCTCCTCTTCTGATGACAGTAGAATGAAGGCCAGAGCTGGACAAAGAGCATGGTGGAGACATGTTCCTGGGCCACATGAGTACAATCGTGTTAGGTACAGGTACCTCTGGACTTCATCCACTAGAGAATGGTCGTTCAGCTCATTCAGACAGTGGAACAAATTGATGCTTCTCTCTGGAGAGAGATATCCACTTATCTTCTCCTTGAAGTAACTGACTGTTGCCTCATTGGTCTGTGAGCTACTTCCTCTCTGTCCCAGCAGACCTTGTAGGAGAATCTGATTGGTCTCTAGAGAGAGGCCCAGGAGGAAGCGAAGGAACAAGTCCAGGTGTCCGTTCGTCAGTAAGGCTTTGTCCACAGCACTCTGGTAGAGGAGTTCATCTTCCCTGGAGGTTGGTTGTTCTTGTGAGAGCAGGTTGACACCAGTGTTGATGAAGGACAGAAAGACATAAAGGGCAGCCAGAAACTCCTGGATGCTCAGATGGACGAAGCAGAACACCTTGTCCTGGTACAGCCCACACTCCTCTTTAAAGATCTGGGTGAACACTCCTGAGTACACTGAGGCTGCTCTGATATCGATGCCACACTCTGCCAGGTCTGACTCGTAGAAGATCAGGTTGCCTTTCTCCAGTTGG